>JAVXUL010055834.1:0-10418 GCA_035590515.1 Trichilia minutiflora
TAAAGGTTTTAAGATTTATAAGTTTCACTTATCGACTGATTTATATTCGAACATGTACATATATATAAATTATTTTATTTCGTTCACTCATTGAGTATACTCCCGTATACTCACCCCCCTTTTCAGTTTCAGGATAAGTGCTAGGTCAAAATCCAGTGGTGGTGATTGCCCCAAAATTGAAGGCTCAGGTATAGCCAGATCGACTCACTTTGTAGAGTCTTTAGTCCACTGGTAGTCCTTTTACTTTTCTTTTGTTTATGAGCATTTTATGAATGAGAAACAGATTTATAATAAATATTTAAATTTATTTTGGGACAGATTGACCCTTATGGATTTTATTATGATGGATGTTTTATTTATTTGTGCGCATAGATATATTTGAAGTGTTTGTGGCTTTGTTTATATCTATTTGGAGTTTGAGTGTTAAGTTGGAATTATTTGAAAGTGTTTGAAAACAGGTTTTGTGAATGCCTTACAGGCCTACAGGTTGTATTCTGTTTGATTGAGTACACCCTGGAAGTCTGTGGCGATTGTCACAGGTGGAACCCACGGGTCGGGGTGTGACACCTCGCCTACCTAGATTGTCTGAAAGAGTAGTTATTCATCCAAGCAGAACTTAATGGGTCTTATTGTTTTGGTCTAACGCTCTCATCTTTTGGTGCTTAAACAAACGGGAGAAAGTCAAAACCCCTCCTATTATTTTTGAAAAAGAGAAACACCCCTATATCACTATCTTTAAAATAAAAAAACTCTTATTATTTTTTTAAATCTCAGATACCCCCTTGACTAAAAATAAAAATACATATTTTTATCATACAGGTCCTTATCTTTTATCATATACATCCCTGATTTTTATCATATAAACTCTTAAATCAAAATAATTAAATTTTAAAAAAATACTTTGAATTAAATTTATAATTTTATTACTTTATTTTATAATATTTTATACTAAAAAAATTTATTAATTAATCTTTAAAAATTAAATTTAAAATATTTTTATTTTATATTCATAAAAATTATTAATTTATTTCTATTTTATAATTTAAAGTTATAACATTCGTGTTTAGATCTCAAGGGTATATTTGACCTTTCCTACTCCTCCTGTTCATGTATTTGTATTTATTCCAATACCCTGTACGCGTGGGGGTGTAGTTCCCTGCTCATTTGAAAAGCAGGATTGGTTATAAAGAAGTCTGAGAAGGAGAAATGAGAAAGTGTGTAATTCGTTCGAACAAATTTAGAATTTCGTTCGATCGAATCGGGCGATTCGTTCGAACGAAGTGCTGAAATGTTCAAACGAATCAGGGAGGAACTCTCTGGAAAACTTGGAGCCGAGTTCGTTCGATTGAATGACAGTTCGTTTGACCGAATTGGTCATTTCGTTCGAACGAATGATCAGTGGTTTGAACGACTGAGATGGGAGCTCTCTGACTTCGGAAGTGCCAGATTTGTTCGATTGAATCATAGTTCGTTCAAACGAACCCCACAATTCGTTCGATCGAAGGCACGGTTCGTTCAAATGAATGTTAATTCGTTCTAATAAACAGGTGCAAAATGACAATTTTGCCCACTTCTAGAAGATTCTTCTTTTTATTTCTTAAGGGTAAAATGGTAATTTCATCCCTAAATTTATAAATAGGGGGCTGAGGGGCTGGATTGCACGGTTCTGCTTCTTTTCTTCCTTCTTTTCTCTCCTCTCACATTCTCTCTATTTCTCTCTCTTAGTTTAGCCACATTTGACTCGAACTTCGATTTCTTTTTGCAGACGAGTAACATTCTACGCGTCTTGCATGCTAAGAGCATCAATTTGATGGTAGAGGCTCCGGATTCAAAAAGTGAAATTTGGGTTCAAAGGAAACATTTGGGGTTTTTTGATTTTGAGGCGAAATCAGAGTAAACCGACCATACCATAAGGTTCGCAGCATCGTTTCTAACTCGTATGCATATTCTTTTTGTGATTTTACGCATTTTGATTCATATGGGTTTCACTGTTTATCCGAGTAGATTTTCATAGATTTCGCACGTGCATTTTAGTTTTAATGCATAATGTGGGTTGTAGGGAAGTCGTAGAAGCCGTAGAAAGCTAGAATTTACAATTTCAAAAATTTTGGTGAGCATAAACAGTAACTCCGATTACTATTCTGGCAAGAGCATAGGGCCCACTAGGTAGAATTACGTGTATTAATCGAAATGAATCGTCTTAGCCATAATGTGGGTCCATGTTAATATTTATTAGATAATTTGGCGTATATGGGGATTTTAGATGTTGTCGCATGATAGTTCGACGTTAGAAATCCGGGGTTAGTACGCATTTCATGCATTCGAATTCGTATGTATATTAGAACATGTATTAATCGTATTTTATGTATATGGTTAGGCGACGATTTGAGATCGAGGTATTCGCGTGAGTCACCGAGGAACGAGGGGAACTAGGGAGTATACCCTCCCTAAGTAGTGAATGGACACTCCTTCCTTTCATTTCTTTATTTATAAACTTATTTCCTTTATAAACAAAATAATATGCAATTATTTGTAAATGTTTTCGTTGTTACTTTAAAATATGAAAATGTGTATTTATATGTGTTGTATATGATATATGTTTTATTTGATGACATGGCTAGTGGGCCAGATTTATAATTGTTATGTGATATTGCGACCAATGGGCCACATTTTGCGTTTATGATGTTGACATAGCCTGAGGGCCAGGTTTTATGATTATATGCATTGGTGATAACGGCCTTGTGAGCCGGTTTACTGTAGCTACAGGATGGTAGCTTGGGGAGGCGTTCACTGGGATATGGACCCCCAGGTGAGTGTATAGTGGTAGCCTAGAGTTGGCCTGGGAGAGAGGTCACCTAAGTGAGTGGAGACTGCATAGATGGACTACTACATGGTTGTTGTGGTATTGTGAGGAGGATGGGATTTGTCCACTTATAAGTTTCGTCGAGTTAGTCACGGATGTCACCCCGTGGCTGGTCGAGACAAACGTCAGTGTTGGGCACCTTTTTCAGATTAAGTTTTATATTTTATAAATATTGCATTTTAAATTTATTTTCATAAAATAGAATGTTTTCCTTGCATACAAAATCCACTAACAGTCTCGGGACACCCATGGCCAGGGTAGTCGCTGGGAATGAGTGCCAGCCCAATGATTTTATAATGTGATATTATAAGTAAATTGTATTTTTACTTATCGACAGATTTTTATATGGATATATGGTTATGTTTTATTTTGTTCACTCACTGAGTATACTTCTGTATACTCACCCCTCCTCACCTTCCAGTTTCAGGGCAAACAATAGGTTGAGCTCAAGTGGTGATGATCACTCGAGAAGAAGACTCAGGTATAGCTACTTTGACTCACTCAGGAAGTCCGTAGTCCACTGGTGTCACTTTTACTTTGCATTTACGAGAACTTTATGAATGATACACGGAATTGTAATAAATATTTAAATTTATTTATTTAGGGATTGGTCCCTATAGACTTTATCTAAATGATTGTTTTTATTGATTTATATTTACATAGATATGTTTGAAGTGATTGTGGTTTTGCCTTATTCATTTGGAGTTTGGGTGTCAGGCTGAATTTGTTTGGAAGTGTTTTGAAAACAGGTTTTATGAATGCCTTACAGGCCTACAGGTGGTATTCTATATGATAGAGTACATCCTAGAGGTCTGTGGCGGTTGTCACAGGTGATACCCCCGGGTTGGGTTGTGACAACTAAATTGGTATAAGAGCTTTTGGTTCGAAATAATTTTGAAAATACCCAAACTTGGTTTTGAATTGTGATTTGAAATTTTGTACATGATTTTATTATTTCTGAAATTCCAGTGGACTAGGTGAGTCGAGTCATAGGAAGTATCACCACCGTGTTAAATGTGTATCGTTAAACTTTCATGTCTTTTGTAGAAATCATATCGTCGAGACCTAGGTGAGGTCGTGGTAGACCGCGAAGGGAGGTAGTGCCAGATGTTGAGGAAGAGGCTACGTCGTTTATGCCTCTGTTAGAACTTGATGAACAGCGTGAACCTCCTCCGCCCCAGTACCAGCAACTAGGAATGGGAATGCCTCTGAATATGACTCTTGAGCAATGGATGACCTTTATGTCATACTGGAATACTCAAGCTATCGAAGCATCCGGATTAGTTTCGAAGCTATCTAAACTGATTAAAGAGGTTCGATAGTTAGGGAGTATGCCATTTGGAGGCACTACAGATACGACGGAAGCCAACAGATGGTTCAAAAAGTTAGATGGTGATTTGACTGATATGGAGCTAGAAGATCGGTATAAGTTGAAGGTGGCTGTTAGATTGTTGGAGGGTAGTGCAGCCACATGGTGGGCTAATGTACAAGCCAGAGCTTCGCCCCAGTTGACTTGGGATAATTTTGTTCAAGAATTTAGAGATCAGTACTACAATCCCGTTCACTGTAATCAGAAGAAGCAGGAATTTCTTCGCTTGAGACAGATGGGTAAGACAGTGACAGAGTATGAGACCCAGCTGAGAGAATTGGTGGAGTTTGTGCTCGAGTTTGCTAATGAAGAGAGTTTGTGTGCTAAATTTGAAGAGGGTTTGAATTTTGAGATCCGCAAGAAGATGTCTTTATCCGAGACTCAGGGATACAAGAAAATGATACAGATGGCTCTTCGAGTTGAGAAGTTGGCCGGAGAAAGAAGATCGAGGGGTCAGTTTTAGAAGAGGAAAGATTTAAGTATATAGATTGGCTCTCTATCCAAGAAAAGTCGTAGCAGTGATTCGTCTAGAGGTGCCTCTACTACGAGCCCCGCCAGTATATCTTCGCATTGTCCTTAAAGTCAAAGACCCTCGAGATTCAGATCGTCAGCTCAAGAACAGACTCCGGGATCGAGACAAGATCCGAGGGCAAATAGATGTAATCACTGTAGGCGTTATCATATGGGGACTTGCCCTTTGTTGTTCGTATGCTATCAGTGTGGGGAGACTCGACACATAAGAAGATTTTTTCTCAAGTTAGGCAGAATGGAGACTGGTGGTCAAGCGAGCCAGCACTACTCCCATCACTGATTGCAGCCATCAGTTAGGCAGGCAGCAGTTTCTTTGGGTAGAAGATCAGGAGCTAGTAGTTCCTCTGCAGTATCCCGAGGTGCTCAGAGATCTTGAGATAGAGTTCAGACCAGAGTGTTTGCTTTGGACCAGGAGCGGGCACAGGCTAACCCAGATGTGGTGACTGGTATAGTTACTATTTTTTATCGGCCTGCTTATGCATTGATAGATCTGGGTTTCAATTGATCGTTTATCAGCACGACCTTGGCATCTTATGCTAACGTTTTCTTGTCACCCCTAGATCAGGAAATTATTATGCATACCCCATTAGGTTAAAAGTTGTTGAGGAAGATAGTATTCAAAGATTGTACAGTAACTGTGAGTAGAGTTGAGATGATAGCAGATTTGATTCCTCTAAGGATGGAGGATATCAATGTGATTTTGGGGATGGATTGGTTGTCCACGCATCGAGCTAGGGTGGACTGCTTTTCTAAGCAGGTCATCTTCAGAGGACCGAAAGAATCAGAGGTGATTTTTGAAGGTGAGCGGAATGTGTTGTCTAGTAGTATGATTTTTGCTTTAGAAGCCCAGCGATTTCTGAGGAAAGGGTGCCAAGGATATTTGGCACATATTGTTGATAGTACGATTTCTGAATATTTTGTTGAGCAAGTTTTCGTAGTAAGGCACATATTTATGGACCTCATGAATCGGGTATTTCACCCATATCTCGATAAGTTTGTAATTGTCTTTATCGATGATATCTTGGTTTACTCGAAGACCAAGAGAGATCATGCTCAGCATCTCCGAATTGTTCTTCAGACTCTAAGAGAGAGAAGATTATATGAGAAATTCTCGAAGTGTGAGTTTTGGCTTCGAGAAGTGACTTTCTTGGGTCATGTGGTATCAAAAGAAGGAATTTTTGTGGATCCTCGAAAAGTGAAAGCTATAGTTCAGTGGGAGAAGCCGAAGACTGTGACTGAGATCAGAAGCTTCTTGGGTTTGGCAGGGTACTACAGGAAGTTTGTCGAAGGTTTTTCTTTGATAGCAGCTCCACTGACATGTTTAACGAGAAAGAATATCAAGTTTGAGTGGGATGAGAGATGCGAGCAGAGTTTTCAAGAACTAAAGGATCGCCTCATCTCAGCTCCAGTTTTGACACTACTTATCCCTGGTGAAGGATATGTAGTCTTTAGTGATGCCTCCAGATAAAGATTGGGATGCGTGTTAATACAGAATGGGAAGATAATCGCCCAAGCTTTCAGACAGCTTAAGAAGCATGAGGAGAATTACTCGACCCATGATTTAGAGTAGGCAGCAATAGTCTTTGCTTTAAAAATCTGAAGACATTATTTATATGGGGAGAGGTGTCAGATTTTCACAGATCATCAGAGTTTGAAATATTTGCTCACTCAGAAGGAACTGAATTTAAGGCAGAGGAGATGGCTTGAGTTATTTAAGGATTATGATCTGGTGATTCATTATCACCCAGGTAAAGCCAACGTGGTGGCAGACGCTTTGAGTAGAAAATCTTTAGTAACAGTGGCATATGTTTGGTCAGCATACCTTCCATTGTTACTAGAATTGAAAGGTCTACGAGTGACCTTAGAGTGCGGTCAGGAAGGTTCGATATTATCCAATTTTATTGTGAGACCGACTCTACGAGGATAGATTAGAGAAAGGCAGATGTAGGATCCAGAATTGGTGAGAGCTCGTTAGAATATTATGAATAGTAATGCTAGGGATTTCCATATCTCTCAGGATGAAGTTTTAACTTTAAGAGGTAGGGTATGTGTACCCTCAGATAATGAATTGAGAAATACCATCCTGGAAGAAGCTCATTGTTCAGCTTTTGCGATGCATCCTGGTAATACAAAAATGTACAAGACGATCAGATAGAATTATTGGTGGTCTGGAATGAAAAGAGAAATTGTAAAATTTGTTGCCAGGTGTATGATTTGTCAGCAGGTTAAAGCTGAACATCAAAAGCCAGCACGAACATTTCAACCACTACCCATACCAGAATGGAAATGGGAGCACATCACCATAGACTTTGTGATAGGACTGCCGTATACTCAGTCTAGGCATGATGCAATATGGGTGATTGTAGACAGGTTGACGAAAACTGCTCGCTTTCTACCCATTAAAATTAAGTATCCTGTGGAGAAGCTAACAAGAATATATATGGCAAAGATTGTGAGGCTACATGGTGTGCCAGTAACCATTGTATCAGATTGAGATCCCTATTTTACATCTCGGTTCTGGCCCATTCTACAGAAAGCTATGGGTACGAGGTTGAATTTCAGTTCTGCATACCACCCTTAGACAGACGGACAATTTGAAAGGACTATCTAGATTCTAGAGGATATGCTGAGAGGGTGTGTATTGGAATTTCAGGGGAATTGGGATCGATATCTACCATTAGCTGAATTCGCCTACAACAACAGTTATCAGTCTAGTATAGGTATGGCACCATATGAGGCCCTGTATTGGAAAAAGTGTAAAACTCTTTTATGCTGGGATGAAGTGGGCGAAAGCAAACTAGACAATGTTGAATTGATTAAAGCCACCACAGAGAAAGTGGAGATTATCCGAGACAGGTTGAAGACTGCTCAAGATAGACAAAAATCTTATTCAGATAATAGAAGAATAGACTTGGAGTTTAGTGTGGGTGAGCAGGTATTCTTGAAGGTATCACCTTGTAAAGGGGTGATTCAATTCCTAAATCAAGGAAAACTTCATCCAAGATTTATTGGACCCTTCAAGATTATTGAGCGGATTGGTCCAGTGGCTTACAGGTTAGAGTTATCGTCAGAGATGCAGAAGATACATGACGTCTTCCATATATCCATATTAAGGAAATATGTACCTGATCCTTCTCATATTATTAATGTGTCACCTATCGACTTGAGGGAAGATTTGAAGTGTGAAGTACAACCTGTGGCCATACTTGATCGACAAGAGTGGATGCTAAGAGCAAAGTTATCCCAATGATAAAAGTTTTATGGAGGAGCGATGCAGTCGAGGAGATAACTTGGGAGCCTGAACTGCAGATATTACGGCAATACCCTCATCTCTTTCCGTATTAAGGTACGTTGAATTTTGAGGACAAAATTCTTTTAAGGGGGGTAGAATTGTAACACCCGTGTTTAGATCTCAAGGGTATATTTGTCCTTTTCTACTCCTCTTGTTCATGTATTTGTATTTATTCCAATACTCTATACGTGTGGGGGTGTAGTTCCCTGCTCATTTGGAAAGTTGGATTGGTTATAAAGAAGTCTGAGAAGGAGAAATGAGAAAGTGTGTAATTCGTTTGAACGAATTCAGAATTTTGTTCGATCGAATCAGGCGATTCATTCGAACGAAGTGCTAGAAAGTTCGAACGAATCAGGGAGGAACTCTCTGAAAAACTTAGAGCCGAGTTCGTTCGACCAAATTGGTCATTTCATTCGAACAAATGATCAGTTGTTCGAACGACTAAGATGGGAGCTCTTTGACTTTGGAAGTGCTAGATTCGTTCGACCGAATCATAGTTTTTTTCGAACGAACCCCGCAATTCGTTCGAACGAAGGCACGGTTCGTTCGAACGAATAGGCATAAAATGATTATTTTGTTCACTTCTAAAAGATTCTCCTTTTTATTTCTTAAGGGCAAAATAATAATTTCACCCCTAAATATATAAATAGGGGGTTGAGGGGCTAGATTGCACGATTCTGCTTCTTTTCTTCCTTCCTTTCTCTCCTATCACGTTCTCTCTATTTTTTTCTCTTAGTTCAGGCACATTTGTCTCCAACTTCGATTTCTCTTCGCAGACGAGTCACATTCTACGCGTCTTGCACGCTGGGAGCATCAATTTGGCGGTAGAGGCTCCGGATTCAAAAAGAGGAATGTGGGTTCGAAGGAAACATTTGGGGTTTTTCGATTTCGAGGTGAAATCAAAGTAAACTTACCACACCACGAGGTTCGTAGAATTGTTTCTAACTCGTCTGCATATTCTTTTCATGATTTTACGGATTTTGATTCATATAGGTTTCACTGTTTATCTGAGTAGATTTTCGTAGATTTCGCACATGCATTTTAGTTTTAACGCGTAATGTGGGTTGTAGGGAAGTGGTAGAAGTCGTAGGAAGCTAGAATTTACAATTTCAAAAATTTTGATGAGCATGAACAGTAACTCTGATTACTGTTCTGATGAGAGTATGGGGCCTACTAGGTAGAATCGCATGTATTAATCGAAATAAATCGTCTTATTTGTAATGTGGGTCAATGTCGATATTAATTAGGTAGTTTGGCGTATATGGGGATTTTAGATATTGTCGCATGATAGTTCGACATTAGAAATCCAGGGTTAGTACGCATTTCATGCATTCGAATACGTATGTATATTAGAACGTGTATTAATTGTATTTTATGTATATGATTAGGCGACGGTTTGAGATCGAGATATTCGCGTGAGTCGTCGGGAAACGAGGGGAATTAGGGAGTGTATATCCTCCCTAAGTAGTGAGTGGACACTCATTCCTTTCATTTCTTTATTTATAAACTTATTTCCTTTATAAACGAAATAATATGTAATTATTTGTAAATGTTTTGCTTGTTACTTTCAAATATGAAAATGTGTATTTATATGTGTTGTATATGATATATGTTTTATTTGATGACATGGCTAGTGAGCCAGATTTATAATTGTTATGTGATATTGCGACCAATGGGCCACATTTTGCATTTATGATGTTGACATGGCCTGAGGGTCGAGTTTTATGGTTATATGCATTAGTGATAACGGCTTCGTGAGCTGGTTTACTGTAGCTATAGGGTGGTAGCATGGGGAGGTATTCACTGGGATGTGGACCCCCAGGTGAGTGTATAGTGGTAGCCTAGGGTTGGCCTGGGAGAGAGATCACTTAGGTGAGTGGAGGCTGCATAGGTAGACCACTACATGGTTGTTGTGGTATTGTGAGGAGGATGGGATTTCTCCACCTATGAGTCTCGTCGAGTTAGTCACGGATGTCACCCTATGGCTGCTCGAGGCAAACGTCAGTGTTGGGCACCTTTTTCAGATTAAGCTGCATATTTTATAAATATTGTATTTTAAATTTATTTTCAGAAAATAGCATGTTTTTCTTGCATACAAAACCCACTGACGGTCTCGGGTCACCCACGATCAGGGTAGTCACCGGGAATGAGCGCCAGCCCAATGATTTTATAATATGATATTATAAGTAAATTTTATTTTTACTTATCGACAGATTTTGATATGGATATATTGTCATACCCTAACCCGTGGGTCTCACCTATGACAACCGCCACAGACCTCCAGGGTGCATTGCAAAAGCAGAACAATGAGCTTCTTCCAGGATGGCCTTTCTTAATTCACGATCTGAGGGTACACATATCCT
>JAVXUL010055845.1:0-25401 GCA_035590515.1 Trichilia minutiflora
TTTGAAACATCGTTTTTATTGATTTACGCATACTTATATATAATTTTTTTGAAGTGATTGTGGCCATGTTTTATCCATTTGGAGTTTGGGTGTCTGGTTGGTTTGATGTTGGAAGTGTTTTTAAAAATAGGTTTTATGAATGTCTTACAGGCCTACAGGTTGTATTCTGTGTGATTGAGTACACCCTGGAGGTCTGTGGCGGTTGTAACAGGTGGGACCTCCGGGTTGGGGTGTAACACCAGGGCTAAATAAAGAATCAAATCTTACATGGAGATATAAATGAAAATGAGTTTCCTACTTATTGAGGTTAATTGATCAAGATTTCTATTATGTGAGGTTGGTTAATTCTGATAAGATGTTGATTCCCCACTCCTACTAATAACAAAAATTCCAACGAAACTTTTGAGTCCTATATGGGGATTGTGGGATTGAAATTAAATAGTGGGAGTTAATATGATTAGCACATATTAATAACTTTTAAATTATTTAATTGTTATTATTCAAAATTGTTTGAATTTTGTAATAATCAAATTGTTGATTAATACTATATAAGATCACTAATAATCTATTTTCTATGTCTCTTCAGTTTTTCAAGCTGAAAGTGATACTAATTGATACAATACAAAACAAACATTGAACGGTGTTCTCCAACTTATATATCAAACTTTTGGACTTTTGAAAGTTTGATAGGTACTTATTTCAAAAATACAAATAAAGAAAACTTGTTTTCTTTACGAGAAAATAGAACATATACAAAGGAGTGCTTTTCACTATCTTGACAGACTTTTAAAGTCAGATAAGGGTACAAATAGCTGCATGATGATTGATTATGAATTAATTGGTATTTCAGATCATCATTCTTGAATTCTAGATTCTGCAGCTATTTCTCATGTTTGTATCTCTCTATAGATATTACAGAATTGTTCAGTATTGTTGAGAGGCAAGATCACTTTAAGAATGGCTAATGGGGCAACTATTGCTACTGAAGCTAAAAGATCTTGCGAGTTTAGATTATCTACTAGACACATCATGAGATTCAACTCTATGTTGTATTTGACTAATGCCACTAAAACATCGTTTCTATTTCTGTACTATATAAAGATGATTCCAGTGTATAGTTTATAAAAAATGATTGTTTAATACATTTTTGAAATGTATTCATGGGCAAAACAATAAATACAAATGGATTATATGTTCTAACATTGAATAATAGTTATTCAATAAAATCCATTATTAGTAAAAGAATTCAGGATAAATCAAATCCTAAAATCCTATGGCATTATAGATTATGTCATATAGGAGATAGAAGATTGATTCAACTTGGCACAAGTGGACTTCTGAGTTCATTAGGGTTTGGTACCCTTACCAACTTGTGAATCATGTCTCCAAGGTAAAATGACCAAATCTTTCTTTAAAGGTAAAAGAGAGAGATCTAAGGATCTATTTGAACTCATACATATAGATGTATGTAGACCGTTTAGTTCCAAAACCATAGGTGGATTTGATTACTTCATTACCTTTATCAATGATATGTCATGATATGAGTATCTGTATTTATAAAAAATATAAATCTGAATCCTTTGAAATGTTCAGGGAATTTAAGAATGAAGTAGAGAAACTGACTTGAAAGAGTATTAACACTCTACAATTAGATTGTGGGGGTGAATATTTGAGTACAGTATTTCAAGAATTCTTGACTGATAATGGACTAGTTTCCCAACGAACTTCCCATTGCACATCACAAATGGATGGTATGGTGGAAAGGAGGAATCATACCCTATTAGATATGGTACGAGTAATGGTGAGTTTTACAGACTTACCAATTTATTTATGGCGATATATTCTGTTTATTGCTACGCATATCCTGAATAAAGTCCTATCAAAGTTAGTCCAGAAGACTCAGTATAAAGTATGGAATAGTAAGAAATCCAAACTCGGTTATACGAGCATCTGGGGATGTCCACCTTATATTAAGTTAGTTAATCCTGATAAGCTGGATGTCAAATCTGAGAAGGGAAGGTTTATTGGATATCTTAAAGTTAGTTTAAGATATTATTTCTACTTTGATACTGATTAGTGTATCATGGTCAGTAGAAATGCACACTTCTTGGAAGAATAATTCTTACAAGAAGGTGGTGTAGGTAGATTTATTGAGCTTAAGGAAGAGTCCGTAGAAGCTCAGTCCGATAATATTACGACTCGATTATCTAGTCAGCAGACCTCAGTATGGTTCAAATTTTAATACATAGATCTTCTAGAATATCGCATCTTTCAGAGCGATATGGTCTCCTCTATAAGTTAAAGTTTGACTCTTACTTAGTGGGAGAGATAAATCATCCTGATAATCCTAGAAGCAATGAGAAAACTATCCTGGATAGAGATTCAGGAAGATGGCTAGAGGCTATGGATTCTGAGATTTAATCCATGAATGCCAATAAAGTCTGGACACTTGTTGATCCACCAAAAGGAATTATTCCTATTAGTTGTAAGTAGATCTACAAGAGAAAGACAGGTAAGGATGGTGAGGTTAGGACCTATAAAGCACAGCTCGTTAAGAAGGGGTATACTTAGAAACAAAGGTTGGATTATGAGGATATTTTCTCATCCGTGGCTATAATTAAATCCATCTGAATTATACTAGCCATAACAGCATACCATGATTTAAAGATCTGGCAGATGGATGTGAATATTGTATTCCTCAATGGGTAACTTGAGAAAAATATTTATATGCAGTAACCTATTGGTTGGTTTCGTGTCAACTGCAGATAGAAATAAGGTATGCAAGTTGCATCGATCCATTTATGGATTGAAGCAAGCTTCCTATAGTTGGAATAAATGATTTGATGATATGATCAAATTGTATGGATTTGAGCAGAACCTAGATCAACCTTGTGTTTATAAAAGGGTTAAAGATCATGTCATTATATTTTTTATATTATATGTGGACGATATATTGCTCATGGATAACGATATTGGTATGGTGATTGAGGTAAAGATATGGTTATGCAGAACCTTATAAATGAAAAACCTTGGAGAAGTGACCTATGTTTTAGGGATTCACATATATAAAAATAGAGAGAAAAAGGTAATAGGATTATCCTAAAAGATGTACATAGAGAAGATACTGAAGAAGTTTAATACGGAGAACTCTAAGAGAGGTCTCTTGCCTTTTCATCATGGTCTTAATCTTTCTAAAGATATGGGTCCAAAAATTGATGAAGAGGCACAACGGATGCGTTGTATGCCTTATTCATCAATTATTGGTAACCTGATGTATGCCATGCTATATACACGACCTGATATTGAGTATGCTGTAAGTGTTACATGCGGATATCAGGCTAACCCTGGAGAAAAATATTAGTCAACTGTCAAAACGATCCTCAAGTACTTATGAAGGACTAAGGATCTAGTCTTGTCTAATGGATTTTAGGAATTGAGTATATAGGGATACTCAGACTTTGATTTCCAGTTTGACATGGATGATAGAAAGTCTACATCCAATTTTGTTTTTTGTATATATTGGAGGGGCTATGAGCTGAAAAAGTTCTAAGCAAACTACTACAGTAGATTCCATTATAGAAGCTGAATATAATGCCACTTTTGAAGTAGCGAAAGAGGCTATTTGGATGCAAAAGTTCGTGTCTAAACTTGGTGTCGTTTCTAATATGAGTTATCCGATAACCATATTTTGTGAGGATACTAGAGTTATTGCACAAGCTAAGGAACTTGTATCCTGAAAAGATAGGTATAAGATATCAATAATTTGTTGCTGACCCACTAATTAGGGCGATGATATTAAAACAACTGGACCTGTATCTTGAAAAGATAGGTATAAGATACCACAGTGAATGGCTCTAGTGTAAGTGGAAGATTGTTAGTCTATGCCCTAGAAACCATTCATGTTATCGGTTTCAAGGTTAGTGATCTTATATAAACTTTTGATTAGTCATGAAACACTTGTTCTTTATTCATATACATTAGCTGTTTTCTTTATATTGGCATACTCATATATAAAGAATGTATTTAAATTATCCAGATATTTTCGTTTAATTATTAAATAAAATTATCATATTGTTCTTTACGTACGTGATATAGATTGGACAACTATATCACATAGTAAGCATATTAGTTGCCTCCTAATGATACCATACGGTGATATATGTAGGTTGACAATATGGGCATTGTCAGAAGTGCATTAGTATAGATTTATAGTTTGTGAATTATTTATCAAACAGGACTATATATTGACAAATCACATAGTATGTATGTAGTCAATGATTTGTCAATAGATTGCAATAGTGTGCGATGTAATCCTTAGACCAGAGACGTTTAGAATTGGACTATGTATGGGATGGGTATATTTCATATGGTGAATACATGCAGGGTTAATCACGCCTTGTATAAAAAGCCGATTTGGGTATGCTTTGTTCATATAGGTGTTCGGTTAATAGTCAAGATGGGATTTGTTGACTTGATACTATAGATTAAGAGTTTTCGTTGACTCTGTCCGAGTTGAGTTTCTAAACGAATGTCGATATGATGTCCGAATTTTAAGTCTATGGCCATAACAATCATAACATTGACGATTCATATAGATATCGAGATTAAGATTTTGACAGTTCATGAATCTTTACTCGATCAGGATATGACAATGGAGGGATATTACCCACATGTGATGTGCAATCGTTGGAGGTTTGATGAAGACATTTCTTCATCGTAAATTAAAGACTATGACGTGTAGCTAGACACTGACTATAGTTGTTGGGTATCGAAATGTTCAAGACCGAATTCTTCGGAGTCAAAGTGTTCAACATTTTCTCATGACTGAATCACTGTAAATCTTCACGGTCTACCTAATTCCCTGAGAATTTCCATAAAGGAGGAGAAGATAAAATGTTATCGAGAGAGGGTTAGCGATCTCATGATAACTTGAAATGCCGAAATAATTACGTACAATCGATATATGTATTTATTATTCTTTAAAGTACTAAAGAAGTAATATATTGATATTATACAGTAATTTAATGTAAACTACATGACCCAAAATGATAATAATGATTATCAAATATATTAGAATGTGATTATAAGGTGAAATGATGAAAACCAGATTAAATTGCTAATTTAGTGCAAAATAATCATTTTGCCACTATATAATATAAATGTATAATTTATTATAAATTACATATTCAAATTTGGTAATTATGATTATCAAATATATTAAAATATGATTTTAATAGAAAATAGTAAATTTCAAATTAAAGTGTTTAATTTAAAAAATTATCATTTACCCTTATGTATAATATTGACCAAGGACATTATGATAAATATATTATAATTTTGGATTTATGAAAATTCAAAATATATATTAATATGTCTTATTATTAATTTTTTTAATGGTTAGAGAAATTTGATAAGTATTGGAATTTATATGGATAATATTCTGATACTTGGCATTTAATATATATTTTAATATATTTATTAATTAATTTTAATTAATTATTCTTGGTCAAAGTTTTTTTTTAAAGTTTGACTTGAATTCACCAATATAAAATGAGCATAGTTATACCATATAAATATTCCATTATTTTATTATACTTATTTGGATAAATACTCATTCAATTAAATGAAAAATGATGAAAAATTGATTCAATTTTTGGGTCTTCTTTTTTCTCAACATGGAGGCAGCCATGCACTTGTGAGCTTGGTCTTCATGACAAATAAAAACACAAGCTAGCAAGGTATAGAGCTTCATTTGTGCACCTTTCTTTTCTCCTTTGAAAGCATGGATTTAGGGTAAAGTTCTTAAGAAGAAAACTTACTGTTATGCATGTTTTAGGTCATTAGAAATCAATATGACTAGCCCAGTACGATATACACAAGTGAATGATGTGTCTCACTATAAATTACAGTTGTAATGTCTCAGGTCTAAGAACTAATAGTACACTAGTACGGTTGTGTGACAAATTATTGATTGTAAATATTCACCCATGTGATTTGTCACATTTGATCGCGTTCAGTATCACATTCTCAAACGTAATACCCATGTTTATGCTCTTGTGATATGAGACTCGTCACCCAACTATTAGTATCAAATACGAATCAGTAACAGCAACAAAACATACTGATCATATAATGTCATTATCCCTAATGACGTTACCTCAATCAGGAACGAATTTGGATGTATTTAAATCATAGACTCAATACTCATATATACAACTCTTTGTATATAGAATCTTGACATAGAATATATTACAGGAACATATCTTTCATTAATAATAGAATAAAATAAATAGTAGTTGAACTAATTGCAAGATACTGAAAGAAATGCCATTTTATTCATTGTAAATATTTTTACAATAAATTACAAATATATATATACAACAAGATAATAACCTTGAACCCTGTGACAATATTGGCTCTGGGGCATATCTCCATCAGCTCACAAAGAGAATAATAATAATATAAAAATAAGTTAAGTACATATTAAAAACTATAACACCCCGATCTATTGGAGTGCTACCGATAATGAATAGAGCTAACCCCGATCTCCCTCAGTCTCTGACCACATGCAGATAGACAACTAAATATTTGTAACATATTATATGCAGATTATGTATACATGCAAAGTTTAAATCCATCGATAAACCAAGCCGTATAAATAACGACTATAGGGCTCAACATTGATCAATGGGTCTAATACCCAACTTATATATATACAAAGATCAAACAGACATAAACAGATTTACACATGAACCTGAACTCGTATCACATAATAAGGCTACCATATCCAATACACAACACATATGCATCAATAGACCCACCTTAGTTATTGCATATAGATACTAGCTACAATTTAGTTGTCTTTTGAAAAACTTACTAAGAGACCTGAATAACTTACAAAACTGTGAGGAGATAAGTTTTAGGAGAGACTTGGTAAGTGAACAAGTAATAAATAAAACAAATATTAAAGTATGAAATTAGAATCTATAACCAATGCCGAGATTATAAAATTCAAAATCATTTTCAAAAGCCAAACCTATTTTATCAGAATTAAGCAACCTTTTATAACATTTTCAAAATCTGAATTGAAGTTCATATAACAACTATACATTTTTCATACGCTCCAAATTTAATCTTTAAAAAACTTAGAACACACACACACATATATATCAATTATCAAGTAATAGAAAACAGGAATAAAATATAGCAGGACATCAACTGCATACTTTTTATAATGCCTGAAATAGGATCTCAGAGTATTAGGATAATTAGAGAAACATGTAAAGATGTGAACAATAACAAGTGATAGAGAATAAAACTCCCTTCGTCCCCTACTTCTTATATGTACTGGTACCTACACATAATAGGAATCAAGATGTGCTTTTTGAATACATAAACTCCCCCCTTATGGCTCCCGACAAGGGGTAAGAAAAATGAAATACTAGTCCAAACATATAAAATCAGAAAATCAGAAAACATGATAAAAGCAAAACGAGTACTCCAAAATCAAGCAAATTAAAACCCTTATACAGCATATAAATAATCAGATCAGTAAATAAAATATTTTATCAATCACAAATCTGTTATAAGTCCATACCAAAGCAATCCATATAAGGTTTTCATCATATACAAAAGCATATATATTTATCCATTTCTTAAACATTTATTAATAATCAACTAATCAGAGATTATCACAAAATAACTTGCAAATAAATCGTAATTGGCCTCCTCTTTGCCTTAATCCAAATACTCATCAATTCCTTTTCGAAACCATTTATAAAACATAAAGAAATTTAATATTTAACATTAAAGGTAAGGTAAATCAATTTGCTTTTCTAACATTTAAATAATCAGCTTTTCTACAAAAATTTTTAAAACAAAAGAAAATGGAAACAAGATATAAATATCCACTCACATGGTTAGCAAAACATAATCGAACAGAATCTGGATCATCCCAGACTAGCAAAGACTCCATCGGTGTATCTAAAAGACATATTAATGACCATCATCAGAATAATAAAAAGCATACGTAAATGAAGTTATCTAAATTCTAATATATGATAAAGTTTTTTCCCCCCTCTAAATTATATTTTTCATACAATTCCAACTCTAACGATTAGCTTACAAAATTATCGATTTTGCTTAACTACTATTATAGCCATTTCGTATAATATAATCTCACTTTGCAAATTATAATTTGGTTCAAAAGTTGTTACCACTATTCATTTTGTATGAAAAAACTTTATTTCTCAAAATCTAGTAATTATTTGGTTAATTCTAGCACCTATACGTTATTCTCAGTTTTAATTTATTAGAATCAAGTTAAAGTTCTAAAACTTTCATGCATTAAAGCAAATTCTAACCATAAAATTATTGAAAATTAATCAAAGCATGCAATTGAACTCATAACAATGTTATGAACCTAACCAAGAAGTCAATTTAGCATGTAGATGCTTGATTTATTGGTAATTCCAAAAATCCCCAACTATCAACCATAACCCTAGCTTACTCTCGTCGATTTCTTTAGCCAAAATGATGAATAAAGTTTATAGATGGTAGAGGGTGTTGAGTACTAGTGTTCAATACTAGGAAATAGAAATTTAATCAGTTAAAAATTAGAGGAAATTAGAATAGAAGCTTATTGTGCTTGCAAACCCTTAAATCTAATGGTTACCCAGTAAAGAACAAAGGAATAAAATGATTTTACCCATTTTGATTTCATTTATAATTAAAAAGGATTTGAAATGGCATATTTAGCCTTGAAATTAGAAAAAAATGGAGAATAAACCATTTAAAATGGGCAAAATGAGCTTTTTTAAAGTTAGATATTTATTTCTGTAAGTCGGTAGGTGTTTTTTTGTAGAATGTATCGATACTTTTGGGTTATATATCGATATATACTTTAAAAACAAGTTTAAGTGTCGATAGATACCTTAAAATTAAGTTTTTTGTGTCAAAATATAGATACTTTTAAGCCAAGTATTGGTACTTATGCTTTTTATACTGAAAAATGTTGATTTCTACTTAAGAAGATAAATTTTTATGATAAATATCATTCAGATCCCTCAATAAATATCACTTTTTAAAAAAATATTGTTTAAGTCCCTGTATTCCAACTCTATTTTCTTTCTTATCTGAGATCTAATTTCACTTATGTTTCTTTATATACAATCATATTTCTATGCTCTTTTAGTACGAACAAACCTTACTCCAAAATTTCTGCCCAATCTATGGGAATTTAGCTTGATATTTTGAGTGTCTGCACAAGAAACTTTTATGAAATCTGATGATAAATCATTCTATTCGTGGCTTCAATTATCTCTCATCTAACCTTAGATTTGACTTAAATTTGATCCTACAAAATTTTCTTTGAGTCATCTTCAAGATAAAATAAAAGGCTCATCAATTGGACTTTTCAATCAATGAAAATTTGGTTTAGAAATTGAGGTGCATAGTTGGAACCTTAAGGACAGTTTTCAAAAACTTAGCAAATTTCATCTAAAACTTATCAAAACACTTAGTAGTCATCAATATAGGTATATTTAACCAATGATATAGCTGAACAATTTTAAAATGATAAAGATACCGTTTTAAGATAAAATGATCAAAGTACTCTTAAGCTAAAATACAAAGTATTACATTCTCCCCTCTTATAAAAGATTTTTCCTTAAATCTTAGTTGAAATCGAAGGTCCAAGATTTATACTGAATTCTCATAATATTCTAAGGTGATATTTACTGACTCATAATATTCAAAATTCAAATCTTAGACTTATATAGAAATCTCATACTTTTTCTCTGTAATTACACTAATCAATACAAGTATCCTTAATTTGAAAATAATTACTATTCCTCTATCCAGTTTACGCTAATCCTGTATCATCTCATACAGTTGTAACTATCTTTCATGCTTAGCTTTACACTTTCTTTTAACTATTTATATTGATTTCCTATACTAATCTATAAATGGAATACTTAACCTATTCAACGTCCTTAAACCAGTTCATGCTAATCAAAATAGGGTTATTTTCATATTACTTTTAGGAGTGCATCATATTGATATTCCATTACAAATAACCTTATCAACATATTCTCCAAATATTGCATATTAGATACATGCTTATCTATCTTAGCCATAACTAAACTCATTTTACTAGAAATCTTAAATAATTTCCTACATTATCTCTAATATATTATTGAACAAACTTTAAGTCATATCTTAGGTATCTGGGTCATTTTTATACACTTGAGCGCGAATATAATCTTTGATTGTACCAAGCATCACTATTGATTTTTTCAATAACTTTAACTACATACAGGTAGACTATATCCTTTTGTGCACTTACGCTGACAAAATATCACACATATACACACATATGATAGTGCTCTTCCCCAAATATCAAATATATGTATTTTAGAATACCTTATTTATTATTCTTTATTAAGAGAAGGAATTACCATCCTAATCAAGCAAACACAACCTAGCTATTATAATCAATTAGACGTGACCTATAATATGACAAGATTATATACACATCTTGATTTACATCTATCAGTACCAAAATCAGTTAAAAAATTTAATATCACTGAAATCTACATATGTTGTCCGAATTATAATGAAACTCAGGTGTATTCATAAATAGAGAATAACTAGTTATCACATTAGAATCCATATTATACATATACATCATCTCATATATCGCAAGTTAAATCCTACATAGCGGTCTTCGATTAAACATATATCAAATATACTCATTAATCATTGTACAAATCTCATAACATCAAGCTACATAGTATTTCATATATCGGATATGAGTTCATACATTTCAAAATATAACAGGAATGAGTACAATCTCAGTCATAACTATTAACAACTTCTACTCACCTTAAGTCTTCATTGTACTATGGTTAATAGCCTAATTCATATACAAGTCATACTCGAGGGTTTAAATTCTCAATACATCTCAAATGTTATATCTAATTATATTAGTATAACTAGGGAGAGTCAGACTCTTATCTACCAAAATACAGCAGGTTGTTGGTACTTTACATATTGTTGTCAATATATTTCTATAGGTCAAAAAATTCATGTAACTTGGCATACCCCAAGCGATCAATTATATATACTTATGATTATGGTCATTTCTTCACTTACCTTACATTCTCCTCTCATGATACAAATTTCAATAACTTAACACCACCATTACACTTATCTCTAGTATACAACAAAAAGATTCAATTACAGATAGCTAAATTATAGAACTGTTCCTAATAAAATATTTATTTAAAATATTTTTCAAAACTAAATGCTTTACTTATCCTCATATCATATGTACACATATTTTTATATCATATAATCCATATAGCCAAAACTGTCATTCATATATTCTAAACTTATACAATATAATTTAATAAAAGACATGATACGATTTATTTATAACATAAAATCGAAAAACTATTTACAAACTGTAAGAACAAATCCCCTAACATAAATCATATCCAGAGTCACATATACATATTTAATATAAATAGAATCAAATATACAGATTCCACATCTAATGATCCAAATCAAATATTCATCCACAAACGCAAAACCATAAGACCTTTTATACAATATGATTATGTAAAGTATTCACATACCCTTGGCCTTTAAACCTTTATTTTACTATAACTTCATATAAAGTACTACTTAGATATCAAATTATCTCAATAATATATGAGTTATAATTCTTGAAAGTCTCTACTTCTCATTGGTAAGTCCAGGTTTTGCTTCTAATATGCATTCCCTATTGTATCCTTAGTAAATCAAGTATGTCCACTTACTGTAGCTTGTTCATTTATATCTTCTTTATCTTTTTAGCATTCATTATATTTTTCTTTTATGAATTCATTAGTAATACCTTTAACTTATTTATCCCAGGAGCCATAAAGAGTATACTCCACATCATCATATATAAAAGATTCATAGCACTAACTAACTTTAATTATCACTCTTTTTGACAATTCTTCTCTCTTAAACCTACTTTAATCCCTGCTTATTAATTAATTTCTTAGTATTTGTAATGTTGGCCTCAAATTGTCACATAACTATATAAGTGATAGTCCATGTTATCTAATTGTGGTGGTATCATGTATAATGCTCCGTATTTTTATTCAAGGGTATTTTGATTATTTTACCCTAAAAGGATACCTTACCCTTTTGAAAAATTTTATATTTGGGTATATCATTGGTTAGTGGAACCATATTGATGATTTTTAAGTGATTTGATAAGTTTTGGATAAAATTTGTTAAGTTTTTGAAAAGTACTCATAAGGTTTTCACTGTACACCTGAGTTTCCAAGTTAAATATCTGTTGATTAAAAAATCTTAATGATAAACTATTCATTCTCAATTAAAGGGGACTCAAATATGAAAAAAATGAATCAAATTTGAGTTAAATATAAGGTCATATGAGAGAGAATCAAAGTTAATAATAAACTAGATTATTGTTAAATTTTTATAAGAATTTTAGGTGGACACCCATACTTTTGACTTAAATTTATATTTATCAGGATGAAATTTTGATATAAGGTTTATTTCATCTGAAAGAGGACAAAAAGATGATTATATAAAAAGAAACAGAAGTGAAATATGACTTCGGATGAAGGAGAAAATAGCCTCAGAATAAGTGGGGTCTGAGTGATATTTATCAAATAGAGTGATTTTTCAGGAACTTGAATAATAATTATCAAGTATCAATACCTTGCATAAAAGTATTGATACTTAGCTCGATTTTTTCATGTTTTAATCATTTTCAGAGACAAGTATCGATACTTAAGCCAGAGTATCAATACCTTGTATGAAAGTATACTTGACCTAAAAGTATCGATACTTTGACAAGAAAATCATGTTTTCGAAGTATGTATTGATACTTTAAAAAAAATAGTATATGATCGATACTTAACCCTAGAACTTCACTATTTCTATCATTTTAAAGAAAAGTATCAATATTTTAGAGAAAAGTATCGATATTTGTGAGCCAAGATCGATACTTTGAAGAGAAAGTATCGATACTTTGGAGGAAAGTATCGATACCTTGATAGAATGTATCAATACTCTTGAAGAGAAGTACCGATATTTTTTACATAACAACAGTATTTTGACAAAGGAAAAAGCCCATTTTAATGTCTCTAGAATCTTCTCTCTTTTAAATTCTTATGGATAATTTTGTAAATGTGTAAGTCATTATAAATAGATTTTAAGGGCAAGAGATAGATAATTTTTTCTTCCATTATGATCTCTTCTATTTTTGAGAAAGAAAACATCATAGAGAGAGAGTAGAGAGAGAAAGAAAAAGATTATTCGATCATAATTTTACAAATATTTATTCAAATAGCATACCGTTTATACCGTTAAACTTGTGTCGATAAGGAAAACCCAATTATGATCATGGATTATCAGAAAAGTCATCTAAATAGTAACCAAAGCTTATTGAGATTTTGATAAAAATAGGAGATCTTCTGCTAAGAATGAAGAGAGTGTTTTTTTAAGCTCATGTTAAGGTATTTGGCAACGAATATTAGAGAGAAGGCTTGAAGAGTGAAGTGAAAAAGTTATAAGGAGTGTACACCCTTCTTACATGTGAGTGGATATGCCTTTGCCTCCTTTATGCTTTATTGTTTTATTGTTTATAAAGTTTTATTGGAAATTTATATTTTATGCCTTAGTACAATAGAAACTATGATATAATTACAATGAGGAGGCGATGGTTATAATTGTTATATGATAACCAGGATGGTTTCTCATTTGTGGTAGACATAGGCAAGCTTACGATTCATTGATTTTATGTGCGCTTGAGGTTAGAGGCAGATTATGTTTCGTGACGAGATGATGGTTGATGTGCAACATGATTTGATTAGGTTTGATGGCCTGAGTATTAATGTTTTGTAATATGATAATTATTGATTTTGGCCTTATGTGCCAATGTTCTTATTTCGGCCTTGAATGCCATGATTTGATTATTTGGCCTTGTGTCCCATGTTTTTTTGATAATAGTCTTGTTAACCATTAACAACGATTATTGGCCTTGCATGCCTTTGTTCTTGATTTCCTTGAGGGTGAAGATCGATCATGCAGTTTGAGATAGGATGGGTGGAATCTAATAGTTCCAGGGATAAGGTCGTCCATACAGTCTAAGATAGGATGGGTAGAATCTAATACTCTTATGCTATATAGTATGCTATATATATATATATATATATATATACATATTTTTTTACTAGTTACGAATCGTCCATGCAACTTGAGATAGAGTGGGTGAGATCTTAAATTATTGATGATAGGTCCTACGAGGCCAGGATTATAGAAGTAAGCATATGAAATTTGATATATATTACCTTAAAATAATTTAAAATGGTTTACATACTTGTGCGATAGTGTTAGCTATACTGTTCACATGGCCTTGTAAGCTAGAATTAGTGAATTAGGTTTTGTCTGATTTTTGGGCTATGGAACAATTTCTCTTGTTTTTGATAGTATGAACTAGTATTGATATAATAGCTCTATAAGGTGAGGATTGTCCCATGGAGAGAAATCCAATAGACCATGGAGCATAAGATCTTAACAGCTCTATGAGGTGAGAATTATCCTATAGAGAAAAATCCAATAGACCACAAAGTATATGATCTTAACAGTTTTATGAGGTGAGGATTGTCCCATAAAGTGAAATCCAATAGATCACAGAGTATACGATCTTAAAAGTTCTATGAGGTGAAGATTATCCCATGAAGAAAAATCTAATAGACCACAGAGCATACGATTTTAATAGCTCTATAGGGTGAGGATTGTCCCACAGAGGAAAATCCAATATACTACAGAGTAGGTTATACTTTTATTTTGAAATTTTATAATTGAAGATATTTTATTCTCAAAATGAGAATGTTTGACGGTATGTTACATAAGATTCAAATGGTTTTATGACATAATCTATATTATCTAGGCCTGGAGGCTGATTATTAAATCATGATATTGGATCTAATTTCCATTATTATAAAGTGATGATGATAATGCAGAATTTATTTCGATAATAAGGATTTTTCTATATTTAAGGCTAAAGAGTAGCATTCATAATTATTAATAGTAGGCTGGGCTGACCATGTGTGTGTGTAGAGAGATGTGATAAGACAATTACGATGGCCTGTTGTGCTAATGATATGTGTTGAGAAGGATACCTCCAATCTCATGTATGTATGGTTTTAAGTTCACCTTAGTGTCATGATGATGGTGATTCCGACCTTGTATGCTAAGAGATTATAGAATGATGGGACTGAGATTCGAGAAGCTTAAGAAACTAATCTTCTATTTATTTGCTTATATTTAAATGATGTATATCTCTATTCATTGAGTGTATATACTCATTTCCTTATGCTTTTAGTTTCAGGTTTACCCAGTTTGATTGAAGAACCTAGAAGATGGTAATGGCATACAAGTTCAAGAATTTTCAGGTATATTCTTATACTCGACTTACATATTTATAAAAACTATAGTCCACTAGAGAACTTGTGAAAATGTTTATACTGTTATATATATATAAAAGTCAGTTTTGGGATACATATTGGGTTAGGGTCTGACATCTTATCTACAAAAGAATTCAGAACACAGTTCATAAAATTATCATACAATCCAAATCCAGATCCAGATATTAATTCATTTATGCATTAACATGTATCAGAAAAATAATCAGAACTAATTAGCACATTATTAAAAACAAGCATACCAAATCATTATGTATAATCATATTCATATACCATACTAAGCTTATATAAAAAGAAGATGCCATAACCATTTAAAACTTCTTCCTCAGGTAATCATTTTGATGTCAATAGCTGATTTTTACTATTCTTATTCCTTTTTTCTTTTAAGTTTGTCAGTATCATTTTTAATTCTATTTTCTTATTTAGTAACTATTTAGCTTACTAATTCTTAGTCCTAATAATCATATAGCAAACAAGGGTGAAGAATTGATTGTTTCATCTCTTGATCTTCATTATTACACCAATATTCCTTTCTAATATTCTAAGTTATCTTAAAAGGTTATAGAATATTCTTTCAATGGCCCAAAAATTTACTTAAACTTACCCCTTTGAGCTTTTTCCATTTCCTCTTTTACTAATCTCTTCGTTTCTAACATTCCTTTTCTAGTGTTTGAATCTAGTCTCTAAAACCTTTAAAAAATATTTTATAACACACAGACTCTCTCACACTTAGACTTAGACTTTCTTTAATTCCCCTTATTACCAGATAGCATACCTACATTCAATTTGACTCGATATATAGATTGTTCACTTACCCCTATCTTTAATGAAATCTCATGCCAACTATAGTTGTATTTACTAACGGATGTGTTGTCATCAAGTTCTCAACTATATGGGTATATGATATCCATAAACTATTTTAACACTTTATCAATGAAGCATACAAGAATTTTTTATACTTGCTTTTACTATAAGCTTGCTCGATTCTTATGACAAGGATAGAATTATCGAATATTAGGATCAGAAAAACGATTAGACTATAAGAGAAATTCTGTGTATCTAGTAAGAAAGTTGAAGACAAACCTCGTAGAGCAGATATTGGAGGGATAGTGCCTAACATACAAATATTCATGGTAATACTGCATACCAGGCCCTACACCCTACTAATACATTCATTTACCTCTAGACCATACTTTAATATCATTTTTGTAACACTCCGACCCATTGGAGTTCTATTAATAGAGAATAAGGCTAACCCTATCTCTTTCAGCCTTTGACTACATGCAAAAAGATGATAAAATACTTGTAACATATTATGCAAATTATATATTCATATAGAGTTTAAGTTCATCGAATAACAAAACCATACAACATGGTGACTATAGGTCTCAACACTGATCAATGGACCCAATGACTAACTTATACATATGCAAAGATCAAACAAACATAAACAGATTTACACATGAACTAGAACTCGTATCATATAATAAAGGCTATCATGCCTAATACAAAACACATATGCATGAGTGGACTCACCCTAGTGATTATATGTAGATACCCACTATAACTTGGTTATCTTCCAAAAAATCTACCAAGAGACCTGAATAACCTGCAAAACTATGAGGGGGTAAGTATTGAGAGAGACTTAGTAAGTAAACAACTAATGAATAATACATATATAAAAGCATGAAATAAGAATCCATAAACAATGCCAAGATCATAAAATTCAAAATCATTTTTAAAAGCTAAACTTATTTTGCTCGAATTAAGTAACCTCTTACAAAATTTTTTTAAAATCTGAATTTAAGTTCATATAACAACTCTACATTTTTCATGCAATTAAAATTTAATCTTCAGAAAACTTAGAACACATACATATTTATAATATGTATGTCTGATATATATATATAAACAAGTATTAGCTAGTTCTTACAGAAGTCAAAAACTTTTTCTTTAAAAACTCAGATTTCTCAAAAAAATATACAAAGGTGCTATATATGTATATATATATCAACTATCAAGTAGCAAAAAACAAAAATCAAACATAATATGACATCAACTTTATACTTTTTATGATGTCTAAAATATGATCTCGGAGTATCAGGATAATCAAAGAAACATGCAAAGATGTGAACAGAAAACAGGTAATAGAAAATAGAACTCTTTCACTCCTTACTTCTCACATATATCAATACCTACTCATAATATAAATCAAGATGTGTTTTATGAGCACATAAACTCCCCCCTTATGGCTCTCAACTAGGTGTAAGAAAAATGGAAATACCAATCCAAACATATAAAATTAGAAAATCAGAAAACAAGATAAAAATAGAAAAAGTACTCTGAAATCAAATAAATGAAAACTTTATGCAACATATAAATAATCGGATCAGTAGATAAAATATTTTATCAATCATAAATTCTTTTATAAGTCCATAACAAAGTAATCCATATAAGGTTTTCATCATACGCAAAAGTATGTGTATTTATCCATTTCTTAAACATTTCTTAATAATCAATCAATAAGAGATTATCAAAAAATAAATCACCAATAAATTGAAATTGGCCTTCTCCTGTCTTCAATCTAAATACTAATTAACTCCTCCATAAAACCATTTATAAAACATGAAGAAATTTAACATTTAACATTAAGCGTAAGGTAAATCAATTTGTTTTTGTAACACTTCAATAATCATCTTTTCTATAAATATTTTTAAAACAAAAGAAACAGAAATAAAATATAAATATACACTCATATAACTAGCGGAGCACAATCGGACAGAATCTGAATCATCTCAGATTAGCAGATATTCCTTCAGTATATCCAAAAGACGAATGATTAACTATCTTTAGAATAATAAAAAACATATGTAAATGAAATTATCTAAATTATAATATACAATAAAATCTTCCCCTCAAAATTATCAATTTTTACTTAACTACTAATATTAACTATTTTGTACAATACAATCTCACTTCATAAATCATAATTTGGTCTAAAGTTGTTATCACTATTCATTTTGTTTGATAAAATTTCATATCTAAAAATCTAACCATTATTCAGTTAATTCTAGCACCTACACGTTATTCTCAATTCCAATTTATCGAAATCAAACTAAGGTCTTAAAACTTTTATGTATTACAGTAAATTTATGAAACCTGTCCCTTAGGGTTATAGGCATAATAGTAAATCTCTCAAGAGTCTTCGTGCATATTATCGTGTTTAGATTATACGTGAGAGGGTCATAAATCGAGAATGTGTTTCAGGGAGATGTAAGCTGTTGGATAAGGGTCTCTAAGAAAGAAATGGATTTTTGATCTCAAAATCATCTCCAATTGAGAAAACATTCCTTATTGTTTTTTTAGATCTCAAAGAGAGCTTTCTGATGATATATTATAGGTTCCGTGACGATATCCGAGTCAAAAGTTATGCCTATTTGAAATTACAGTCCTCAAAAGGAGGACTAGAGAAAAGGTATCGATACATTTACTATTTGGGATCAAAGGTATCGATACATTTGTTGAAAGGTATCAACACCTTTGGAAGCATGATGAACAGTGAATAATAAACAGTATCAAGGTATCAATACCTTGGCAAGGGTATCGATACATTTGTGACGGTGATGAAGTCCGCTTGTGACGAAAGGTATCGATACATTGAGGAAGGTATCGATACCTTGTAGGCTTATAAATAGTATTTTGGTCAAATGTATCAATACAATGGGGAAAACGTATCGATACGTCATAAGAAAAATGTCAAAAGTATCGATACGTTTTGAATCATATCGACACCTTTGAGAATTTTATAGCCTATATGCGTCGGGCAGGGGGATCGTATTTCCTATTTGGTTTTTTTACTTCTCTCTCTACCAGAACAACAAAAACCATTCTCTCTTATCATTAAAACTGATCTCAGCCATTTCTCAACTAAACGCCATCATTTCAGTTCCTATGAACTTAGAATCAACACTAGAACCTTGAAATCTTCTTGGATAAGAATTTAACCATCAGATCGTGAGGATTCAAGAGGAAAAAAAGTATAATAAACAGTAGTCAAAGAGAGATTCAAGTTAAAAAGGGGTTCCAATCTCACCTACCAATTCGAGTAAGCTTGTTCTTCAGCTTTTCTCTCTCATTTGAGTTATCATTACATGTAGATCTAAGAATATATAACTCGAGTACTGTTCATAAAATCTTAGAATTTGGGTGGTTTCTGATTTATCATTTGTATCAAAAATTAGAGGGCTTTGATAGATAATGGTGTTGAAATAGATGATAAATGCTTGATTATAGAGTGGGATTTGGTTTGTGGCAATGTTTTAGAGAGAGAAAGGATAAAGAGAGAGGAATAGAGTAGTATAAGCATGTTTTGCATCAAGCACATACACATAGACAGATTATAAATCTTTGTTTGTTTGTGTATTTAGAAGCGACAGTTGAGACGAGAAGATCTACGATATGAGGAGGATACTAAGAGGGTAGTTGCCACCCTAAGACAGTGAGTGGACACGTACCTTTCCCTTCGTCTCTATTATTGTTATTTTTGAATGAATATAATGCTAGAGATGATAGCATGTGAATAGATATATATATGAACGTATGTATATAGATACATAACTGAAATGAGGAGGCATTGGATGTATGTTGTGTGGTGGCTGGGAGGGCCTCTTGTTTGTGATAGATAGGTTTGTTTTGAAACCTAGATTGCCATGAATGTGAGGTTGGAGGCCTATTGTGCTTATGCTTGATGATATTGTGATTTTGAGGTCGGAGGCCATTTTATATTTATATATGTGAATGTGGCATAATTGAGTGTAATGGCAGGGGCGCCATACTTGTTTTATATTTTGGCTTTGTAAGCCACAGTATTGCTTTGGCCTTGTAAGCCACTGATGAGTGTTGGCCTTATGTGCCACTTGATACTCGATTTGACCTGATGGGCCATTGTGGTTGATTTATGATTTAGTGTGCCATGTTATCGATTATATATATATAAGTGAGGATTGTCTATACAACTCATATGGAGTGGGTAGAATCCAATAGTCCGTGAAATATGGATTGACCATACAGTCTAAGAGGGAGGGTGGAATCCACATGTCCAAGCTAAATCATGTTATCCTTATACTGTATCCCAACCAGGGTTGCGGATCACCCATACAGCTCTGAGGGAGTAGATAGGATCCTATAGATCGAGGGATATTATATATGGGCACACATCCCCAACCAGGATTGCGAATTAGTCATACAACTCTAAGGGAGTGAATGGGATCCTATAGACCGAGGGGATATATAGATTTCACATTATATTGGGTTTTAGGCATATGTATAATACCACATTTCATTATGATCAATTTTTTATAATTACGAGGGTTTTTTGTAATTAGTATTTGGCCTCTGATTTTTGTTTTGTTATTTGTCTACTCACTAAGTATTTTTCCAAATACTCACCCCTCACTTCCCATTTCAGGTTAGTGTAGTCGGGCACAGCATAGCATAGCTGAAGCGAGACATCAGCAAATTTTCAGGTACTCGACTCATGATTTTACATTATGATCCACTGTATGTAAAAACATTTGTAATAAAGTAATTTGATGTATTTAGCTTGGCCAAGGATATTTTGTAATGTATTTTGAGAAAATACATATGTGATACATGTATGTTTGAAAATATTCCATTTTATATATTTTTATCTTGTTTTGAAAATGAGTTTGAAAATAGGTACTAATACTTTGCGAGTTCTAGGAATGCATTCTAAATGATATGATGTATTTTTGGGATTCGCGACGATTGCCACTTGATCGACTAGGGTCGGGGCGTGACAACTTTAGTATAGTAAATATGATGCATGTTGCAAATGATAAAATCATATGTCACAATTACCTAGATAATTTAATAAACATATTATGTTGTTGTAGGGTGGGTTATAATAATTTATTAAATAGGGACCATTCGAATTAATAAATGCACTAAATATCTTATATTTTATCATTTATTTATCACCTATTTATTTGATCAAAATATAATTAAAATGTTTAATTATATTTTCATGAGTGTAACACGTCATTTAGATTCTTAAAATTTATCTCAAAATTGTTGTCGTAGGGTAAGTCAATATTGAATATATATTTTATGAATCATATATCTTTAGAAATCATTATTCTTAAAATGTGGTATCTAATATTTTATTAAACTTTTTAATAAAATATTTTAGTAATCTTCATGAATAATATACCAAAAAAGCTCCCAAAAAAAGACTGGAGGAGTCACAAATGGTCACACTTAAAACCCAACCTCCTTAAGAAACTTAACCTTTTTGATAGAACTTTTCTTAGACATACACTTTTTCAATTAAAATTACTTTGATATATCAAGAGTAATATCAATCTTGATATTCACTTAAATGAACACTTTTCCTATAGAGGATGAAATCAAAGCGTCTCTAAGTTCTGTTTAAGTCTCACGATATTGATCAATGATGGAGATCATAGGAGATCTCATGTCCCTCTCCCACTCATTATTTTAGATGTGGTATTTATTTTATATACATCTTATGTTTATTCCGTTATCAATTTATCAAAATTACTATTTACATCTAAGCTATAAATATAAACTTTTAATAAATATAACTTCAATTAAATTACATATAATTAACATTTAATATATATATATATATGTAATGTATATATGGCATGTTATAATGCGTAAGTAGGACTTTCTATTCTATATGCCATTTGAATGCATGCTCATAAATAATTTATGACATTCATAAATAAATAAATAAATGATCGGGTTACTAATTTGGGTATTTCTAAAATTATAATCACATAATATAAAAATATATCATATATCTTGAGCTTGAATCTTGCTTTTGAACTTCTCCAATTTAATTATAAAATTATTAATTATTTAGATTTTTCAAAATTAGGCTTTAGAGCAAAATCATTAAATTTATTTATTTTTCAAACTTTTTAAAATTAAGTAATTTTATAAAACCTAAGCGTTATTCACTAACTTTTAGTGATTGATATGCCATATTCAATTCTGTCCAAAATCACATTTTGAACTAAATTGATTTAATATTAAAAATAATTATATTTATAAGACTATCATGTAATTTACTAATATAGGATTTAAATGAAATTTGCCAATCATTTGGCATTTTACAAATTTATAACTCCAACAATAATTGTCCTATTCTTTCTTCCAATCTTTGCCTATATTAGGATCCAATCCTAATTTTATAATCAAATTTAATTCTTTTCTTCGTGTCTTCTTTCCATAAAAAAATATCTTCTTTTTTATAATAAAAATAATTTTATAATAAAAAAATATCTTCTTTTCATAAAGAATACAAAAAATAAAATTCTAACCCAAGAGTAACCATATGATTAACGACCAATTTTCATGCATTCATAAGATATATACAAAAAATATATCAAATATATATTTTACTTACTCATATACATTCATGCAATATTTATTTATTATATTAAAAAATAGAACCTTACTCTAAAACTATTTGTTAATTGGAGGACCAAAATAAAAAATAAAAATTTCAATTTAATACCTTGATCTTAAAAATAGTGTAGTCTTGAATTGGGATCTTCCTCACCTTATCTCCTAGTTACAATCATGACCAGTGGGCGACTTGTCAAAAAAGTACCTTCTTTTAATTAATGTAAAATTTTCATCAAAAACTCTCCTTTACAAAAGAGAACACTTCTTTATATATAATATTTTGATAACTAATTCTAATAGGATTAGAATTCTTTTTGAATAAATAAAGATAAAACCAAATTTTATCTTTATTTTATAATATAAAATCTAATTTCATCTTTTAAATAAAATATTAAAATCCAATTTTATCTTTAAAATAAATAAATAAGATAAAATTTTATCTTTATATTATAAAATATAAAAATAAAATCTAATTTTATCTTTAAATAATAAATCATATTTTATCTTTAAATCATATAAAGATAAAATCACATTTATCTTTATCTTATAAAATATATAAAGATAAAATCATATTTATCTTTATCTTATAAAATATATAAAGATAAAATCCAATTTTATTTTTAGGTGTCAAAGTAATAATTTAAGATAATTTATTATTTTATATCATAAATGAAGGTATTAGACAATCTTATTATCTTGTGTAATAAAATTTATAATTTTGAGAATATCTAATTATCTTATGTAATAAAAAGTGTTAAATGATTAATTCTTAATTAATTATTATTTTTTTGAATATGTAATCAACAAAACTTAGAAGATGACAAGAGGGGACCAATGAACCTATAACTTCAAGCTCCAATAATTTCACTAATTTAATTATGAATTCTTTTATTAAATCAATGGAATTATTAATTTTAGAATAATTCCACTATATATCTAGAATTACACTCTTGAAAGTATATATATAATTTATTCAAAACATAGAAGTCACACCCTAACCCGTGGGTCTCACACGTGACAATTACCACAGATTCCTAATAAACATTTCTTAGGTTCAGAACACTTACTAAAAACTTGTAAGGCTAATTTCATTAAAAATCATAAAACACTTTCAATAAAATTCATCCATACACCCAAACTACATTTCAGCCAAAAATAACTCAAACACTTCTAAAATATTTGTCATCAAATCCATCATACATAAAAATCATATATCATTGTATCAACAATACCATATTCATCTCTTACAAACTTTTTCAAGTTACAAGATAACAAAATCATTTCATTACAAAAATTAATATTACAAATTTCATCAATTTCCAAGTTCCCGAAAGCAAAGAAAATCATGAAACACTATTAATATTATATGACCCTGCCAATGGACTCATAAGAGATAGGTGTGAGTCAAGTATACATACGATACCTGAAATCACCATCTTCGATGCTATCACCACCCTTCACGTACTCTCTACTCTTGCCTGTGAGTGAGAAAAAAAGGGTGAGAATATTAAACTATACTCAGTGAGAGAACATAAAAATAATAAATAATAATAGTAATAATAATAATAATAATAATAATGGACATAGTCTTTATCAAACAATATTCATTTAGAAGAAACAAATAAAAAAGAACGGATTCAAAACATCTTTTCATCTTTAAAACTATTAACTAAACTAGTAGTGAGAAAGTCATTGAGTATGGCTCCCTTACGAGAATTACACTGATCAGGCACAATCCCGAGCCGTCAGTGGATTTTATAAGTAGATATAAACAATGATATTTTATAAAAGTTTAATTTAAAATGTACAAATAAAAATATGAATGCTTTAATCAGAAAACAGGCTTACCACTGACGTTCTCCTCGAATTAACCACATTGTGACATCCGTGCTAATCTGACGAGACTCACAAGTGGTCAAATCACCACTCATGATAATAATATACCTATGAAGTCTCCACTAACCTAGGCATCCACATCCAGGTGAACTCTCCTAAGCTACCACACCTTGTAGCTACAGTAAATAACCCGACCCTCTTAACCGTTATCACCAATATGTAAATCATAAAATCTAGTCCATCGGCTGTATCATCATCATAAAATTGGCCTGCGGCCATCATTCATATAAAATGTATACATCAAGCAAACCAAGTCCATCATGGAAATCATATCTCATTATAAAACCTTATAAAAATACATATATACATACGCATTTGTATAAAACAAGAGTAATGAGTATATTGACACGCCCCGACCCTAGTCAGCCACGTGGCAATCGCCACAAATTCTAGAAGTACACCCTATTTCTTAGAATGCACCTCTAGGACACACAAAGTATTAGTACCTGTTTTCACATTCATTAACCAAAAATAACACAAAATATGGAAAATGGATAATGGAAGATTTTCGATCATATCAACATCAATCTCAGTA
>JAVXUL010055846.1:0-10418 GCA_035590515.1 Trichilia minutiflora
TGGCCATATCATCATTTAAAATATACATAAAATGCATTAAAACATAGTAAATTTATGATAAAATCACATATTGAAAAATAATAAATAAAGGTCATTTATGCATACACGTATTTACTCAAAATTATAACAGTCAGTTTAAAATAAAATAAACAAAATAAAAAATAGTCCACTCACTACTTAGGGAGGGTATACACTCCCTAGTTCCCCTCGTTCCTCGACGAGTCACGCGAATACCTCGATCACGAACCATCGCCTAACCACAAGTACAAAATACTATCAATATACTTTTTAATATATATAAAAGTTCGAATGTGTGCAATGCATGCTAACCCCAGGTTTCTATCGTCGAACTACTATCCGAAAATGTCTAGAATCTTCGTTAGACATCGAATTAACCAACCAAAACTGACACGGACCCACATTACAGATAAACTAACATATTTCGATCAATTTACGAGATTTAAACTAGTGGACCCTATACATTCGTCGGAACAGTAATCAGAATTACTGTTCATGCTCATCTAAAATTTTTGAAATCGTAAATCTAGCTTCCTACGACTTCCACAACTTCTCTACAATTCACATTACGCATTAAAACTATAATGCAAGTGTTAAGTCTACAAAAATTTATACAAAAACCCATACGAATCAAAGTTCGTAAAAATGCGAAATGAATATACAGACAAGCTAGAAACGAAGTTATGAACCTCGTGGTATGGTCGATTTGTTTTGATTTCACCTCAAAACCTCAAAACCCCAAATTCTTCTCCCAAAACCCTAACTCCTCTTTTTGAATCCAGTGCCTTTATCGTCAAATTGATGCTCCAAACGTGTAAGACGCGTAAAGTGCAACTCGTAGACAAAGAGAAATCAAAAATCCAACGAAATGTGGCAGAGTAGAGAGAGACAGAGAACGTGAGCTTGAAGGAGAAGAGAGAAAAAAAGAACCAGAAATCATGAAATCTGACCCTCAACCCCCTTTTTATAAAAGTAAGGATAAAATTATCATTTTTCCCTTAAGGAATGCAAAGAAGAATCTTCTAGAAGTGGGTAAAATCGTTATTTTATGTCTGTTCGATAGAACGAACTAGCATTGGTTCAAATGAACGATGCCTTCGATCAAACGAATCGTGAGATTCGTTCGAATGAACCATGATTTGGTCAAATGATTAACCATTCAGTTGAACAAATTTGACACTTTCAAAGTCAGAGAGCTCCCCACTTATTCGTTCGAACGACCGATCATTCGTTCGAACGAAATGATAAATTCGGCCGAACGAACTGCCATTCGATCAAACGAATTTGGCTCTAAGTTTTCCAAAGAGTTCCTCTTTGGTTTGTTCGAACGAATTGCCTGATTTGATCGAACAAATTCTGCATTCGTCCGAACGAATTGCATACTTTCTCATTCTCATTTTCGAAACTTTATTATAACCAATCCAACTTCCCAAATGAATATAGAATTTCACCCACACGTGCACGGGGTATAAAATGAATGTAGATATATGAATAGGATAAGTAAAAAATGACAGATATACCCTCGAGACCTAAGCACAGGGCTCATACCTATCCATTAGATTCAGAACATGGGGTAGGGTTTTTTCTGATCTCCCATATTTTCTATAAATATCACCCCTTTTACAGAAATCAATTTTTCTTCCCTTTATCTTTCTATCTGTGTATATTACTGCGAGAGCTTTCTGGTCATTTCTTTTTCAATGATCATTCAACCGTAGTCTTCAATCAACCTTCAGAGTCTTCTCTTTCAAGCTCTTTCTTCAAATATTCGATGAGTTCTCTTACGTATTCTTGTCTGTTTATATTTTTGACAATTTAAGTATTCAATTTTTACATATCTTGATAGGGTAAAATGTCTATAGAAGTTTGTTAAAATGACTTAACGATCACTTATAGACATTTATCACCTGTAACATAGAATTTATTAGTTTAAAAAATATTAGGAACATACTTAAAATAGAGACTCAGATGATGTCTTGTTTCGAACTTAATAGGATACAATGTTCTTGGTAGAAAATAGGAAACTCTTGAGTTGTCAATGATCCTCAAACAGCTCTAATAAGCTTTTATTTTGTTTTTTGGGCAGAAATGATTTCTACTTCCAGTTCTTCTACTACACCCAAGCTGTTATTGGGGGAGATAACTTTGGGAAGGAATTGGTGTTGGTGCATAACCCTCTACCACTGTCCGAGCATGACTAGTTTGTTTCTACCATTCTGGAGATAGATCTAGAAGCTTACACATATGCTTCGGCATTCATGAAGACATATACCTCCAAACCCTTGAGGCTAATGAGAAACCTAGTACCCCTACCCCCCTTCCCCCCACCCCCGAGGGAGAAATAACCTTCAACAAGGAATTATTCTTTCAAAGAGCTAGGTTATCCTTACAGCCATACTTCTCAGGCCTCTTTAATACCTTTAGAATGGCCCCTTATCAGCTCAACCTGAATAGTTGAAGAATACTGTCAAGTCTGTTTGTATTTTGGAGTGAGCTCAGTGACTCCCCCTACTATAGAAGAAATAATGCATTTGTTTGTTCTAAAGAGAAATCCCGAAAGAAGTCCAGGGTGGTACTACTTTCAGACTAGACCTCGAAAACCAAACCCAATCAAAGGAAACCCGACCTGTAATAAAGATTAGAAGAATAAATGGTTTTTTATGGGCGAAAATTAAAATCCTGAGCCCCATAATAAAGTTTTGATGTCTTTCTGTGAGGCCATTGCAGGGGGGATGCTAATATGAGTCCTCAGAGTTTGAAAATAATTAGACAAGCAAGGTCTTGGTCAGCTGATCAGAGATATTTGTTATCTGACATAAAGCTATTTACCTTGGGTTTATTTAAAACATGCCCGAGCAAAGATTATGTAAATATGCAAAAGAGGGCATTTGCCCAGAATAATCCTCTTTCTGGTGTGTTCTTATTACGATTTTGTGTTTGTGATTAACTGCTTTTTGTTACTATTAAATGTTACTGATCAGTGTGTGTTATCTTTCTTTCAGAATCAATGGCCTTCAAAGATAACCCCAAAAATACCTTAGCTTCCCTGACAGAGTTGGCAAGCAAAAAGAAGTCCGTGACATCCAAACATCCTCAGAAGACAATAACTAAGGCCCATAAACAACAACAGAAAAAATAAGTTGACGTTTCTAAGCAATTACCACCTAGGAGATATCAACCCAAAAATGGCTACCTTATGAGAAAGAATCAGAGACCAGTGGTAGTCTCGGAGTCAGATTATGAGACTCTTCTCATATCGTCAGTGATGAAAGATAAAGGGAAGAGAGTCATAACTGAATAGGTTATCTCCAAAAAGACCCCAAAGAAAGCTAGAACCAGGAGCATTGATCTTACCAAAATTCCATCTGACAGTTTTTTCAAACCAGCTAACATACCAAAGATTCAGCAGGATGATCTCAACAAGGAGAAGAGGCCTTATTATTGTCACATTCTAGCACTAATTAGAGATATATGAAGAAACCTGCCCCCAGGGATAACTAAAAGAATGGAGAATTGGAAAGATGCAAAATCTATAAAATTTATGTATAAGTGGGGAATAAGGGTAAGCATCATCTTTTCCTTTACAGAGATATTTATCTTTTATTTCACTAATGATCCTTTTACTTTCAGGCGGTCTAAGTGATGAAAATCCAACTGGAGACTCGAAAGGATGACACGAGCAGAATGAAAAAACTTGAAGATGATAATGTCTTTGTCAATAAATCTTTGAAGGAGACTCAGGCAACCCTAATTGTAGAGATGACCCAGTTTGAGGAGAAGGAAGCGGCATGGGCCAAGGAAAAGGAAGAATTGGAAATCTGAGTGGCAGCCTCGGAATTATAACAATCTAGTATTAACCTTGAGAATGCCAACTTGAAATCAAGGCTCACTCACAAGGAGTCGGACCTAAAAATGTACAGAAAAAAGACGGATGTTGAGATCAGAAAAGCCCAAGATGCCACTACACGGGTACAGGCAACAACTGAAAAGGCAAAGAAGGCCACAACAGCTGCTAAGGTTGATGGCGTAGAGAAAATGGATCGAACAATCGATCTTACTTGTCTCAAATTTATAGGACATTATCCACATCTTAACCTTGGGTGGCTTTATGAAACTCATGGAAGGAAAATGCCTCAATTCGAGATTCCAGACATGGAAGTACCCGAGGGAAAGCTTGCCTCACATGCTGCTATCGAGACTAGTAAAAAATGTCCGGTTCTTAACCTTCCGATTAAAGTTGCCAATACTAATCCTTCTCCATCAACACTATCGCATTGTAGACCCTATAAGTGACCCGCAGCCTAAATCTTCTGAGATCCCAGAGGTGATAAATAAAGAAGATTAGGCTCGGGAAAGCTTGTAATAAGGATAAGTTTTTAGGGTCTATATAGCTGAATGATAATGACATTATTTTATATAATTTGATATTCACTCAGATAGAATTTCATTTCTTGACATATATGTTTGTTCTTAGAAAATGTCAAACTAATCAATTATCAGAAATTACTCATATAAATAACTTAAATCAATTGATGTTAATCCATCATATAAACTTCAAACCGTGATGGAATAAGAAGTTATTTCACCAAAACACTTCTATGACTAAGTAACTCAGAAAAATCTTCATCAAATAAAAAGGCAATTCAATATGAATATCCGAGTGAATTATTTAGAAAAGAAAGAAAAACAAAAATTTTATCAAGTATAAGACTGTGTTGGGCAATATACAGCTAAGTTAGAGGCAATGAATTTACTCATCACAAAAAGACAAGACATGCTGTCTAAAATATGAATCTCATTAATTGTTGAAATAAATTGTATATATAATCAAAGAAAATTAACAGGCCTTATTTGTTTAATGATCCAATTAAAGAGATAGTAAAAAATAAAAACTGAACCAATTATAAAGTTTTTAATTTTTAAAAAAATAAAATCGATATCCGATTTAAATCGGAGATCGATTTTTTGGTCTCCTGTTCAAATCAGACCAGATCTAGATCAAAAATTTCAGATCCGATTTAAACTAAACTGAATACTAATTTGACGAAAAAAAATACAGGAACCAATCCGACTTCACCCCTACTACAATCCAAAAACTTATTGCCCAATTCGAAATAAACTTAACCACTTGTTAAAAACCCGATAACCAATCTCCAATTCAGGGCTAATATGTACACTCCTCTATATCCAAATCTTAATTTGTGAGTGATATCTACATCTTGACATTATTTATTGAGAAATTGAGTCGAGAATTTTTATTTAAATATTATACAACTATCCGTAATTTTTTTTTCAAAATTTTAAATGTTTTATATCATTTTAAAAGTTGTTATTAAAATTAATAATTTGTGTAATAATCATAAGGTACTCATAAATATTGTGTTTGCGCTTATTAATGTCTTATCATTATTACCTAATTACCTAAATACGCCAAAGCCAATCCATTCGTCAAGATTATTTGCTGAACAATGTAAATAAATCTATGTGCATAAGAATGAAACAATAGAATACAATAATTTTGATATGGCGATTACCAACCAAACCTATATGCACTTCAGAAAGGATGTTGTAGTACTTAGAGATTAGGCTTTGTGTGTGCAATGTGCTGCACTCTAGTGAGGATGTTAGGATGCTTGCTTATATATATTCTGATGCAATGCGACTCAATCTAACTAAAACCAGCTACTAGTACGTTGAGTATTAGTTGATTCAGCGGATAAAATCTATTTGGAATTGAAATCTCGTTTACTTCAAGCTAGAAAAGAATTTTATTTACAATGAAACCGACCTTATCATGATTCTTCGAAGATGTTATATATAAAACTACTGAAGAAATACGTGTAAGCTTCCGTTCGTCCTAATTTGCAATTCTATGTTCATATCCCAGTTGAGGATTGATAAATACAGCCAACTTGGTTACAGGCAGAGGACAAACAGAAACCAATCAACGGCATTACAGTGGTTCAAGAAACCAACAGTTATGGATGTTTTATGCCAACTGGAGTCCACCAGCTTTATCAATCATGAATCATATGACTTATATTGATGAATGGTTTGACTATCGGAACATCACTAATTTCTTCTATCTTACCCACCCACCATGCATAAAATAAGCACAATCCATACAATGATTCATGATATCACGTTGGTGCAGAAACAGGAGGAACCAGAATATATATATATATATAGCTAATACCACTATCTTCATTGTCGGTTGCTATAGAATTTTATTAGTTAGGATAAGAAGATATTAATTAAGGTCACCGAGGTTTTTTCATTTCAAAAATAAATACAGATTTTTTATTTGAATCAAATAAGTCTTACAACTACTACTGTATGGGAATTCAACATTACAATGCAAGTTTCTCATTCTAACAACAATGAGACAACTAATTAATACAAATAAATAAATTATTAGCTTTTAGAAAAATATAAATTAATATTACAATATTATTAGCCTATTATTATGCTTATTATTAAATTGAAAATTTAAAGTTCTCATAAATATAAGTCCAAAGGGGTCTAACATATATATATATATATATATATGCTCAATATCTCTAGATGCATTAAATAAATCTTACTTATAAAATATAGTTAATAATATTAAAATTTCTTGATCAACTAGCAAAATGCATGAACAAGACTCTGGTTAGTATTTCTCTTTCGTTAGCGGATATAAAGATGCAATATAATTAATTATAGATTTATGTTTCGTCTAAAACTACCATCATAAGTTATTTAGGAAGTAAAACTAATAAAAAAAAGTGTTTAATATACTAATTTTTAATAAAATTTGTGATCAATTATTAGTTTATGAAAAGTATATATAACTAAAAATTAGAAATTATAGAAAAATTGAAAATTATATATATAAAGGAAATTACAAGAGAAAAAGTTGAGAAAAAAAATAAAAAGCTGTGCGTATATTTATATCTATTTAGTCTTGCCCACATTTTATCTAGTTTTTTTTTTTGTTTTTTTTTTTAAATTTGATCGCTGAATCAACTACGCACAAAGTTGAATCTTAGACTAAGATTTGTCTTTTCACACAAATTTGTCTTCTTGAATTATTTTTGGGTTGAGAAGTTTCACAGGAATTACTCCCGTGAGAACCTCTTAGATTCTAGATGATCAAATAAGTGATCCATATGTCAAATTGGATGAGAAAGTTTTGCTTTAGAATAGAAGAAAAATGTGTCATAAAAATCATTTTTTATAGAAAAGAAATTGCTATGCATGACCCTTTATTAATACTTGTATTTTGACTGACAATTTGGCTAATCATCCCATAAATAAAGAAGATAAAAGAGAAAGCTATAGATTCATGTAATTTGGTTAGCCTATGAGCATCTTATTAGCAAAGAAGAGTTGTGAAAGCGATTCCATTTTCCATTCCAAAATGGCTGCTCACAACAACTTGCATTATAAAACAATTAGTTAATAATGACAATAAAATTCTAATACTTTTGAGCTGTTTAGTGTTTTGCCGTGCAGGATAATTTGAAAGAACGTATGGACATTGAAGAGCAGAAAATCCTATGCACTTATCGTCTAACCTTAAAGTCAAAGAAGGATAAATTTTGTGACATGATTGTTTTATAGAAATTGATTTCTCAAATGAATTTGAGCTTTTCTTTATATATAAATATGTTTATTTTAAAGAAAAAAATAATTACTCGTGACAAATGAAATAGAATTCATTTATAAAAATTGATTTCATAGTTAAATTTAAGTTTTATTTTTTATAAATATATTTATTTTAAAGAAAAATAATTATTATTTATTAAAATATTATACTTTTTTTAGAAATGGATACGTGCAATTTGAGATAAAATTTCAAAGTGATATGCACATTACCGTTTGAAATTAAGTCAATCTAATTCAATCCATTAAAATATTATAAATCAATCTAATTCATTTAAGTAATTTGGATTCGCGATTTGAACTATATTATAAAATTAATGATGTAATAACTTATTATTATCAATTCTATAATCTTTAGTCAACATTAAGAGTTTTGTAAATAATTTTTCTTTTTTAATTTTTTCATAAATATTTTTTTTTGTTACTATCATATAAAAAAACAAAACTAAACGTATATAACTTGAGATGATAAATAAATAAGAATAAAATTTTTTTAGGATAATATTAAGTAATTTGATTTATGATTTTATGATTTAGAATTGATCCAATTTAGAATCCCAATAATAAACAATGGATTGAAAAGTATCAATTTGTAAATTGATACAAAATTTTTTTAAATAAATCCAACTAGTCAATTTCAGTGATTTATATCAGTTTAGATAGGACTGGTTTGAAATTATCTAACTCTATTTTTTTTATTAAATTAAGATGTATCTTTTCACTTAAATTTTTTTTACTTAAATTTATATACAAAGTTTTAATTATTGATCTATAAATGTTAATAATAGATATAAATATTGTGTTGTCAACATTAAATACAACTTTATAATTTAAATCTCAACAATTGAATTACACAAATCATATAGTTAACAATTTATGTTTAGAATTAAATTAAAAATTTAAGCTAAGAGAGCTTAACTCATTAAGTTACTGTCCTGATATGATAACTATTAATCTTTATATTATTTTTTATATTTAATTTAATAATTTTGCCATTTCATAAAATCATCAAACTACTATTGTAAACATTCCACCAATCATCTTCAGTATCATAATCTTCTTCCCAAATTTACTAAAAAGTGAAGAAGATTATCTGTTTGAATATAGGAGATGAGGAAGACAAAGGTCCTTAACTTTTATACCATCAATAAATAATATAAGCAGATTCTTGAAGGTTAAGAGAAGGAGCTAATTAATAATATTTTATCTTAATATTTGTTTGGTATAGTTTTTTTAATATTTTTTAATATCTTTTTATTAAAAATTGTATCATATAAATAAAAAAAATTTATAAAAAATCTTTTACATTTGAAGAATACAAAAAACTTTTTTAAAAATTAGAAAATAAAAATTTTCTCTTGTTTTCTCGTTAAATGCACAGGTAATATTTGTTTTATTCTAAAAATATCTTTTCTAACTTCTTTTTTTAAATATTTTGATTTAATTAAATTAAATATTCTTTATGATAATTTTAATAAAAAAAGAATTTATTTCAACTGTTATGTCAAATAACTTCAGAGAAAATTCTTATCTTAATTTTAAAATCCTTTTTTTAAAGAAAAAAACTAGTTTTAAGCTTTTAAAAATTTGCTTTTGTTAATCTAAATTTATATTAGCTTATTAATTAATTAATTAACTAACAAAAAAGGACAATATGAATTCAATTCCACCAATAGATAATTTGTTTTCCGCATTCACATGCAAATGCAAATGCCAAGTGGTTTCATTTCATATTTTTAGTACAATTTTCTATAATAAATATGTAAATTCTCTATTTTTTTAAAGGTCTCTCATTTTGACTTCGATTAAAAGTAGTATGATTTAATCATTCCATTTTTTTGTTGTATTTTAGGAATAATGTATTAGTCTTCTATTTATGTGTCATGTTAGATATTGTTATTGACAATTGAAAAGGTAAAAATTATTTCGTTATGGAACTTATGATTATTTTAAATTGTAGATTGGTTGTCAATAATTCATTTTCGGGAGAGACACTGATTTTCCCGACGTCTCCAACTTGTCTGAAGCTGCAAGCAATATTAATCGACCACTAACAGAATTTTCTGTTAAATTTTCGGACATCATGACAAAACATGTCATAATATTTTATCAATTGTCAATTCATTATAAATTAATTTTGAAGCATATCCTCTTTAAAAATGTTGCAATAATGTTGCTTCTAAATTAAATATTAGCCCAATTCTTGCACTTGTAATTAGTTTTTTTTTTTATATACGTAAAAAAATTTAAATTTATCGAATTAGAGATATGCATCCGTCAAATTGATCTATCACACTCAATTGGAGTGATTGGTGGTTTGGGCTTATATCACACCCGTGATTGTACCACAAGGACATAGTTGTAACTTCACCATAATTTCTGTTCATGCTTTTGTGCCCATTGTGCATAATATTACTTCGTTCGTCTATTTTTTTAGTTATATATGACATTTATAAGGTTTAAAAGGAGTTCATGTGAATATATATTGGGACCCCGTAGATGATTTTTATTTTCAGAAGGGACTTAAGTTGAAAAGTTCGATCGATAATTTTTAAGCTCTCTGAATACTATTCACTCCAATGGATTCGGTCGACCGAAGTTACTATTCGTTCGACCGAAGGGGTGGTTCGGTCGAACGAATCGAAGATTCTTTCAACCGAATCGGTGCAAAATGATGATTTTGCCCTCTTTCAGAAGCTTCCTCCTTCAGTAAACTTAAGGGCAAAATGATAATTTCACCCTTTTTCTATAAA
>JAVXUL010055857.1:0-10417 GCA_035590515.1 Trichilia minutiflora
AAAGCATTTATATTGGCTTGATCATTCATTCATTTAAGTTTTTAAATTTTTTATAAAGCCAATTCAACCCCCTCTTGGTTAATCACTACCACTCTTTTATATACGTTTTTGGGCCATCAGTATACATATTGAATACTTAACTGTTATAACTGATAGAACAAGATATAATAACAATAAACTTTAAGCAATTAAATGAAATATGGAATTCACATCTAAAACATACATATACATAATTTAATATGTTTATGTAGTGTGATTACATATCTCAAAAGACATGAAAGACTGCATTATTTAATACAGATTGACTATGTATGAGTAGACCCAACCTTAGTGACTACACTCCAAGGTCCCGCTTTATTTGTCTGCCTTCCATACAATAGTTAGGGTACCTACAAAACTGAGATGTGGGGGTGGAGGTAAGTCATTGGAAAGACTTAGTGAGTAGATCATAACATACATTAGATTATCATATAATAAAATTAATATAATTTAAACAATTAGCACGCATACACGCAAAACAGACCTGTCATCGTATATGTATGTATCCTGTCTTTTGATCCTATGTTAGTTATACTGTATTTTCATTCTTTTGAAAACTAAGTTTCAACGCTTTGGTATTCATTTCATGTTAACATACATCCTTAACTAATGCATAAAACTTGATTAATCATATCATGCTAAGAGAACACATATCCAAACAACTACATTAAGCCTTCTTCAAGCTTTAATCTCATTTATTGCATCAACACTTTCAAAGGTTCTCGATAACACAACACATCACATCATTTCCATATATATAATTATAAGCATGAACATAATGATAAAAATCACATTTAAAAGAATAAAAAGAATATAATTATTCCACTCCTAACACAAAATCATAAACATTACCTATGTCTACCACAAACAAGGGACCATCATGGTCACCACACAACAAGTCTAACCATCGCCTTCTCATTATGCTCATATTCTAGTTTATAATGCCCTAATGAAATAAAATGTAAGTTTTTCCAAAACAACCATAGAGTTAATAACATAAGGGAGTGGAAAAAGGATAAAGGCATATTCACTTGATACCAAGCATGCTAAAAAATCAAAAATGTCTGAGATCTAACTTATGGGCCCTAAGATTAGCTCTACCAACGCTGTCATCACTGTACTCATTTTTCATGATTCATATAAATCAAAGTCCATAGGTAAATCATATCACAAAGTTCACAAATTCATATTCATATACACCTGTGTTATGGATTTATAGTCATTTACAACATATCCGATCATCATAGAATTCATATATGTCAGAAGCATTATAGATTGACATCAATTTAGGATATAGTTATCCCATTCAAAATCCAAATAACCATTCATATACACATCGATATACATATATCAATACTAGATAAGCTATTCATTTCGTAAGCAGTAAAACACACAGACAAGCACATCAATAACTAACTTACAAGTATTCATAAGTTGTCCATTCACTTGTTTATCCATATCTCTATACTATGCTATCAAATAAGCTAACAAAATATCACACAAATCACTACTGATCATACACATGTATTGGACAGTCCCTTTTCCCAAATATTAAATACAAGTATTTTAGAATACCTTACTTATTATTCTTTACTAGGAGAGGAAGCTGTCGTTTAATTAAACAACACAATGCCAATACAAGGTATCATCAAACTAAATCGAACACTACTAAAATCAATATACAAGATCAAAAGCTATGATAATAGCCGCTTGACCTCGATCATTCATACATACATCAAAATAGTGGTTAGTGGATCTCACAACTCATACCACAAAACATCTCCAGCCATCCATTACTAATACAACAATCAACATATCATTTAATCATTTTATCAAACACTTAGTAGGTACTCATCATATCTTCTCACATTTTACACAATTGTATACAACTCACTATAAAGTTTCATAATTCATTCATCTCATCACGTATTTCACTTTTCTTGGCAACATTCCTAATCATCACATTCATAATAAGTCAATATTTATAGTCACTTAGAAATTTCATCAAACACTTGGTGTGCCAACTGCTCATAACCAAATTTTTTCTAAATTTTAAGCCTAATACTTCCAATATTACAATAATCCAATAACACAACATTGGGAACAATGCATTGTTACCAATGATGACAACCATTTCAAGCTAAACAATCAAAATCAATCAACTCATAAATCAATCGATATCTTTCTCTTAAATTCATGAAAAACATAGATTTTATAGTGAGAACTACTTATCAGGAGCTTATTCGATTTTACGAGGTAAAATTCTTGATTTTTGATGTTGAATCGCAGAGAAAATCAAAATTTTCCTCCAAGCTACAGTGAGTTTTGAGCACTGTTCTGACAACTTTTCTGGCATGACATGAACAGAAGCTGATTTCTCTCATCGACACGAGTCCAATGGTGCAAGTGATGCATCAATCCGACGTGTGTGCACGAAGTTATGGCCAAAATACTTTCTCTGTCTACTTTCTCTCTCCTTCCTCCTCTCCCCTCCCCTTTCTCTCTTCTCAAATGAATTTCCTTGCAAAAATGAACCCCCCATAGGCTATTTATTGGTATCAGGGGTAAAATTATCATTTTGCGATAAATTACTCTTCGGAGACCAAATGATCATTTTTCATCCCATTTCGCATTCCGACTTCTGTTTCTCTATTTGTCTCTATAACGGGCTTTGTTTTTCATCTAAAATTCATCACCAAAATGTTTAATCTCTTCCTTGGAAATCTTTCACATAATCAATTCTGTTTCAGTTCGTTTTCGATCATTTTTCGTCTGATTTTCATAAAAAACATCATAACTCTTTCATTCTTTCTCCAAATTAAGTGTCATTTGCGGTGTTGGACTCTACACATTGTAACCATTCTACTGGTCTCAAAACATCTAGAAAACAAATCGGGTACAGGGGCGCTATTTTGGAAATCGAGCTGCGATTTTGTTCATTTAGTCAAAAAATGTCATAACTCTCTCAATACTTATCCAATTTAAGTATCGTTTGTGGTATGATCATCTAAATGTTACAAGCTTTCATATGGTACTCACTGGTGCAAATTTTAATACTACTATAGTAACCTTACTCATTTACCAAAATACCCCTAGCTCATTTCTATTCACTTCACGCCTTAATTAACACCCTAATCATATATTTTTGCTCTTAAACTAATATAGGGGGTATTATATTCACCTCTCCTTATAAAAGATTCGTCCGCGAATCTTGATCTGAGCCAATTATCAAAGAATCTATAATATCGTGAAATCGTTGAATTTTTAGTTAGATACCAATCATGATAATGCTACCCAATAACATCCATTACGAGAGATTCTGGATGGTCTGATTTCCTGTAGTTAATAGATTCATTGCTTACACCTCTTTACAAAACTATTTCAAACTAGATCTGCCTCGATACATCATAACATAACACTGCTTGCAATAAATGAACTAATATTATTGAAAGTAGCATACATAATTTAAAACAACTATATGAACTCATAAAACGAAAATAATAAATAGCAAAATCATACTATATCATTACTTATAAAGTCTGAGTATCATACTTTATAATGTTGGCTCTTCAACCAAAATATTGTCTAACATAATGTGTTAGTTTTCAACCATACTGACATAAGATATTTCTTTATCTTCTCTGAAGTCATTCCTACATATTCTTATATTTATACGTATCTCATTTCATACACATATCAAGGATGGTCAATCATCACTCATATCTGTAATATTTTGATACCTGATCATAATATATAAGCATATATATGCAAAATTATGCATATACATATTATTCACCTATTATATACTAATTCACGTGCTCATGTCACATGTATACGATTTATGTTAATTCACTTACTTCAATACATATGATATACGTTTATGGGACATGATTTAATAAAATGACATAAACTATTTTTACTAAAATCGTCATTATACCTATTAACTGAGATATCATTATCGAGTTCTTAACCACCCATTTATCTTTAAACACCTTGCTTTCTATTTGTCCTCATCAATAGGACACGTAAATCTTAACTATAAACTCATTTTTCTCTTACTTATTGATAACACAGATTGACTATGTATGAGTAGACCCAACCCTAGTGACTGCACTCCAAGATCCTACTCTATTTGTCTGCCTTCCATACAATAGCTAAGGTACCTACAAAATTGAGATGTGGTGGTCGGGGTAAGTCTTTGAAAAGACTTAGTGAGTAGATCAAAACATACATTAGATTATCATATAAAAGAATTAACGTAATTTAAACAATTAGCACGTATACACGTAAAACATACCTATTATCATCTATGTATGTATATATATATATATATATCCATATCTATACATATTTATCATAAACATAAAGAGCATACACATTATCATACTTGATTATGTGAAATAAAGTATATTCATTCATCGTAAACATCACATCAGAAGAATCTGTATATAATGCACGTATCCTGTCTGTATTTGAATGTGCATGGTATATGTATCATAAACATTTATCGTAAGCATTATCTCATATAAATCTGTATATCGTACACATATGTTTGTGTATATAAATATGTCATGCATATGTCATGTCTCTGGTCCATATCCAGGGCTATGCACTTGACCGGACAGAGGGACAATCATATCTGGATCCATATATCAATATTGTGGCACACACACACGCATACGATCATAATCATTAAAAAAAAATAATGAAACATAAAAAAAATTCCACGCATATAAAATTCTGTATACACACAATCTCATAGCATATACATAACACTTGTCTCATAGAATATTTGCATATCATCCATACAATATACTAGTAAACTGTCTCTTAGTCTCTTAATCCTGTGTTAGTTATACTGTATTTTCATTCTTTTAAGAACCAACTTTTAACACTTTTGCATTCATTTCATGTTAACATACATCCTTAACTAATGCATAAAGCTTGATTAATTATATCATGCTAAGAGAACACATATCCAAACAGCTATATTAGGCCTTCTCCAAGGTTTAATCTCATTTATCGTATCAACACTTTCAAAGGTTCTCGATAACACAACATATCACATCATTTCCATACATATAATTCTAAGCATGAACTTAATAAACATCACATTTAAAAGAATAAAAAGAATATATTTATTCTACTCCTAACACAAAATCATAAACATTGCCTATGTCTACCACAAACAAAGGACCATCCCAATCACCACACAATAAGTCTAACCATCGCCTTCTCGTTATGCTCATATTCTAGTTTATAATGCCCTAATGTAATGAAATGTAAGTTTTTCAAGAACAACCATAGAGTTAATAACATAAGGGAGTGGAAAAAGGATAAAAGCATATCCACTTGATACCAAGCATGATAAAAAAAAATGTCTAATATGCAACTTATGGGCCCCAAGATTAGCCCTACCAACACTGTCATCGCTATACTCATTTTCACATACACATGTGTCATTTATGATTCATATAAATGAAAGTTCATAGGTAAATCATATCACAAAGTTCACAAACTCATATTTGCATACACTTGTGCTATGCATTTATAATCATTTACAACACTTTCGATCATCATAGAATTCATATATGTCAGAAGCATTATAGATTGACATCCGTTTAAGATATAGTTATCCCATTCAAAATCTAGATAACCATCATATACACATCGATATATATATATATATATATCAATACCATACAAGCTATTCATTTTATAAGCGGTAAAATACATAGACGAGCACATCAGTAGCTAACTTATAAGCATTCATAAGTTGTCTATTCACTTGTTTATCTACATCTCTATGCTATGCTATCAAATAAGCTAACAAAATATCACACAAATCGCTACTGATTATACACACGTATTGGACAACCCTTTTCCCTAATATCAAGCAATGTAGTCTATCATGTCTTTTGAGATATGTAATCATACTATATAAACATATTGAATTATGTATGTGTATGTTTTAGATGTGAATTCCATATTTCATTTAATTGCTTAAAGTTTATTATTATTATGTCTTGTTCTATCAGTTATAATAGTTAAGTATTCAATATGTATAGTAATAGAGGCTTAGGGAGATGGGGCCAGCCTTGTCCCCTGCAGGTCATAGTCCAAGGATTTTGGGCTGTAACAAAGATGGTATCAAAGCATAGTTTAGAGGTTAGTGACTGGATCGCAGGATCTTATATGTAGTATGTCCAGGATACTAGCATGTAATGTATAACCCTTCCAATACCTATTGTCCTTAGGTTACCTTTAAGTTCTTTATTTTATGTATTTATATGTGTGTTACTATTTACTATCTAATTATTTTGGTTGACCTTGATTTCAAATGGTTATACTGCTATCAAATACAGGTATTTTAGAATACTTTACTTATTATTCTTTATTAGAAGAGGAAGATGTCATTTTACTTAAACAACACAATGCCAATGCAAGGTATCATCAAACCAAATCGAACACTAGTAAAATCAACATACAAGATCAAAAGCTATGACAGTGGCCGCTTGACTTCGATCATTCATACATATCTCAAAATAGTGGTCGGTGGATCTCACAACTCATGCCACAAAACATCTCCAACCATCCGTTACTAATACAGCAATTAACACATCATTTAATCATTTTATCAAACACTTGGTAGGCACTCTCTATGTCTTCTTATATTTTATACAATTGTATACAACTCACTATAAAGTTTTATAATTCATTCATCTCATCATGCATTTCACTTTTCTTAGCAACATTCCTAATCATCACATTCATAATAAATCAATACTTATAGTCACTTAGACATTTCATCAAACACTTGGTGTGCCAACTGCTTATAACCAAATTTTTCTAAATTTTAAGCCTAATACCTTCAATATTACAATAATCCAATAACACAACTTTAGGAACAATGTATTGTTACCAATAATGACAACCATTTCAAGTTAATAATCAAAATCAATCAACTCATAAACCAATCGATATCTTTCTCTTAAATTCATGAAAAACATAGGTTTTATAGTGAGAACTACTTACCAGGAGCTTATCTGACCTTTACGAGGTAAAATTCTCAATTTTTGATGTCGAATCGCAGAGAAAATCAAAATTTTCTTTCAAGCTATAGTGAGTTATGAGCACTATTCTAGCAACTTTTCTGGCATGGCATAATTAACAGCTGATTCCTCTTGTCAATACGAGTCCAATGGTGTAAGCGGTGCATCAATCCGACGTGTGTGCACAAAGTTATGGTCAAAATACTCTCTTCTCTCTACTTTCTCTCTCCTTCCTCCTCTCCCCTCCCCTCTCTCTCTTCTCAAATGAATTTTCCTGCAAAAATGAATCCCCATGGCCTATTTATAGGTATCAAAGGTAAACTTATCATTTTTCGATAAATTATTCTTCGAAGACAGAACAATCATTTTTCATCTCGTTTCGCATTCCGACCTCTATTTCGCTATTTGTCTCTATAACGGGCTTTGTTTCCCACCCGAAATTCATCACCAAAATATTTAGTCTCTTCTTCAAAAATCTTCCACATCATCAATTTATGTTTCTGTTCATTTTCGATCGTTTTTCATCTGATTTTCATAAAAAATGTCATAACTCTATCATTTTTATCCAAATTAAGTGCCATTTGCAACGTTGGACTCTACACATTATAACCATTCTACCGATCTCAAAACATCTAAAAGACAAATCGTCTATAGGGGTGCTGGTTTGAAAATTAGACTGAGATTTTGCCCATTTAGTCGAAAAATGTCATAACTCTCTTAATACTTATCCAATTCGAGTGTCATTTATGGCATGATCATCTAAATATTACAAGCTTTCATATGGTACTCATGATGTAAATTTTGATACTGCTACAGTAACCATGCTCAATTTATCAAAATACCCCTAACTCATTTCTATTTACTTCACGTCTTAATTAACACCCTAATCATACATTTATGCTCTTAAACTAACATAGGGAGTATTATATTAAATATGTAAAAATATTTTTTAAAACATGGATATGCAATTAATCAAAAGAATTTTAACATTAAAAACAAAGATGTGATCTAAAGAGCATACCATACATCCTTAGTATCAACCTCTTAACCTTAATTAGTACTTTAAAAAGACATGGAGATGAGAGAACTAAATTTAATTACAAACTAATTCTATTATATCTATTACATTTTTAGAACACAAAATAATTCTCTTATTTATATGCAAACATGAGAGTTAAATGTCAAAGTAGGTCGTTGTAATATTTGATAATTAAGTTGAAAACTTTGACAAATGAAGTTGAAATATTCCAACTGCCACAGAAATGTCATGGATGATCTTAAAGATCAATGATTCAACTTCTATAATAAACATAAAAGTTGTAGCTATTTGACTCATCTTACATCTTCCACTTCTCTCAGGTAAATCTGAAATTTTTATCAAAAGATATGGGCCAAATACTAAAGCATGGTCGGGTTAGATTGGAACAGCAACAAGGCTTGATTGATGGCTTCAAAAATATAACTTAAAGCCCAAATTGATGGTTAGACCAAACATAAAAGTTTTAGTCCAATGAGTTAGATTTTCAATGGATCAAGATTCACTATAATAACTCTCTTGGATGAAAAGTTATGACCTTTTTACGTTCAGTGCATTAAAATGAAAATTAACTGAAATTATAAATAAAGTAAATTTTACATCAAAGACAAGAAATATGCATAAATAGGGAGAGTTAATCATACTTTGAAGTGTCAAATAATGAATTTAAACCTTAGTGTACGTACACTTTTATGTACTCATCACACCTCTCAACCAGCTTATTGCTAGTCCCTTAGCAATACAAAGCGTTAACATTTAGCAATGAATTGAAACAAGAACTCACTTACAAGATATTTATTATTTCACTTTTTTTTGATATTTTCAAATAAGTAAACTCTTAATCATAAGTCTCAAGTGTAACCACAAATCTCTCAAATAATAAATCTATAAATCTTCTTTTGTACATAAAGTGACACATAAATTATGGGATTTCATTGAAAAAGAGAACAAAATTCATTCTTATTATTTTACAAGAATTAACATCCTTTGGGTAATTTTATTAAATGACTATATACAATAATCATAACCCAATTCCTCGATCAATGACATCAAAACCAATTGATCTTAGGGCATTAGGTTTTAAAATATCCCTTCGAACCTCTTTAGAAAATGATTTTAAAAATAAAATAAATTCATGACCTAATTCATCAGCTAATGACTCCCAAATCAGTTGGTCTTAGGGTATTAGGTGTTAAGACACCCTTATGAGCCTTTTTAAGAGATAAACATTTATTTATTTATGATTTTTTTCTCTTTTCTTCTTTCTCATTTTTTTAGCCCTTACACAATGAAATCGTCAAAACAAATATTGTCCAATTCTCAACTTGTAACCCATAATCATGCATCAAAATATGTGTGTGATAAGAATAATTTATAAAATTCTTTCTCAATAGATTTATGGACACAACTATTTAACCAATTACTACACTAGAGTTCATAGATTTGAATAATCAAAACAGAAGCAAATAACAAAAATTTGCTATAAATTCAAAAAATCAAGGCCAAATGAAAATAAAAACACACAAAAATCATTCATTTGAAAAATGACACTACTAAGATGCGTCTCAAGGATTGAAAAAAGAAAAAAAATCCTTTACTCAGTCATCTTTATAAAAATTGGACACTATTAATGAACTCTTTTTTTTTTACACACAGAAAAACAATATCTAGAAAACAAACATGTAATATCAACTATCCCTCCCCCTAACCAATTTGAGAAATTGTTCTCAATGTTTAAATACAGAAAGTTAAAGCATAGGAGATATCACCTGAGTTAGGTTTTACTGAAAAGATAAATTGCAATACACATTCTTCTACAATAGTTAATGACCAATATTTAACAAATATTCTAATTCATTTATTTATTTACAAAAGAAAACAAATCTGCCTTTAATCAAACCATAAAAACTTATAGTCGGAGCGTTAAATCTAGCTTACACTTTTTGGTTTCTTCCCCAAACCAATTTATCTGAACTGTTATTGGATCAGGCTTGTAGATGAAGCTTTCTTGTGAAATCCATCCCTTAGAATTATGGGTATAATCGTAAATCTCTCAAGAGTGTTTGTGCATGTCTTCGTGGTTAGATTGTGCACGAGAGGGTATAGACTATGATGAATATATCTTGAATAAGATTATGGTGTTGGATTTGAGCTTATAGGAAAGATCTGTATTTTTGACCCCAAAATCATCTCCAATTAAGAAAAAGTTCCTATCGTTTTTGTAGAGCTCGAAGAGAGCTTCGCATTGATATATTATGGGTTCCGAGCGGATATCTGAGCTAAAAGTTAT
>JAVXUL010055868.1:0-10417 GCA_035590515.1 Trichilia minutiflora
TTAAGCCCAAGAACATGTTAAGGGGCTGGATATTTATTAAAAATAACATGTGCCTTTATTAAAAGTCACATGACTTAGTTGATTTATTTTAGGTATTATTTAAGTGTTAAGCCCATTCCTTATTGGATTAGGATTATATTACATTAAATGGCCTTACAAACCCTTTTGCATTAGGGTTTGGAGGTGGACAAGGGTATTTAAACTATCTTTATCCTTGTAAACAAGAGTTATGATTGATGAATAAAATTTCAGACGTATTCTTCAAGAGAAGTGTGATTGCCTTTTTTGTTACTTCAAGAAATTAGTTTGCTTAATTAAGTAAGTAGGTTGAGTGTGAATTAATTTCTGTTTTATCTTTGGGATTGGGTCTCAAATATATGATTTAGGGTTTGATCTAACATGTTTAATTGAATAGAAAGTTGGGGATTTGATTAATAGGATTAGGGGGTTTCAAGAACTCAGATTTCTTGGAGTTTCCGTATCACCATGGCATATTGAACACATTCTTCTAACCACCTTTTCTCTTGCGAAGGGAATTCATTATTTCCTTAGTCGCCCTGTAGCAACACGCTGTTTAGGTGGCTTTCTAGTAATTTTTTGCAATTCTAAAAGTACAACCCAATCAATTTCATCACCAACTAGTTGAATTGGCTCTGCATAAGCTGCCACCAGTGTTTCGGTTGTGTAAAAATTTGAACATAGAGAAATGTATGATAACCTAACGTGTCTGTAAATAGTAAGAGCATGCGCACATGATAATTGTTGAAGGTCAAACAATCTATAATTGCATGTTTTCAACTGTAAGTCAATGATATCAATTTTACTCCGCTCTTTCATTTCATATTACCATCTTGAGATAGGATCCACGACTATTGTACGAGGTAACTCCAATTGATCATCTATTTTTATCTGAACTGCTTCGGTCAGTTGTCCCTCTCTTAATACACCCAACTCTCTACATTCAAAAAATCATCTCTGGAGTACAGATTTTATTTATTCAATCAATGTCACAATAGAAAGAGCTCGTTCATTTCTAAGTAACGAATTCATACTCTTGACAATATTTGTGGTCATCATGTCATAACGCCAAGCAGAAAATTATGATCTCGCCCATCTATGAAGTCCAATCTCGTTCTCTAAGTAGTTGGCTACCTCCAGATGAATATTCCTTAAGCTTGCCATATATTCATTAAACTCACTTACACGATACATTTTTACAGCCTGGAAATATATTTGCAGGAAAAAGTCTGTCTTCCTTTCTCGCATCTTGTACTTTACTTTGATATTTCTAGATATATGGTAAATACAAAAACCATGAAATGCATTTAAAAAACCCAAGTGAATCCCCTTTTCGATGCTATTATGTCGATCAAAAATAAATACCAAACCTTCTATTGGACTAATGGCATCACGAAACTTGCGGAAAAACCACTCCAAAAAATCATCATTCTCTGAATCAGTGATATCAAATGCAAGTGAAAATATCTGATCATTACCATCAAAAACGACTGCTAAAAATAATGAACCGCGATATTTACCCTTTAAAAAGGTCCCATCAATGACAATTACGGGTCTAATATTATTCCGAAAGCCCCGGATACATGCACCAATGTATGAAAAAATACAAAAATGATCATCATCATCTATCTGGAAAGCAGTTATTGTACCTAGATATTTGTTCTCCAACACATGACAGTATAATGGGAGTGCCTTATATGACAAAGTTGGATCTCCAATTACAAGCCTCAATGCTTCTTCTTTACTACGCCATATCTTTAAGTACGATAAACATACTCCATATTATCTCTGAATGTCATCACGAATATTTCTTGGCATGTAAATCTTATTGGCGTCTGTCAACTTGTCTTTAATCAATGGACTAATTACACAGGTAATTGCTTGTCGATGACTGTCTTCAATATGCTTATTCTGATAACTATGCACTATATTCATTTTGGTTACTTGAAAGTATGCATCATTTCTGGGCTTTGTTGCACGAATTAGCCATTGACAACCATTACCTCTATACTTTGCCTCAAAACGGTCCACACTTGACTTGGAAACCTTTATCTCAAAGTGATTTTTCATTGTTATCATACATAATTTATCACGCAATTCCTGTTTAGTATTGAAAATCTGATCGACGCACACATCACCCATTCTTGTGCTTGATGAAGCATCATTTGACATGGTTTTATAGTTGGTGGAATTGGGGGCAAAGATCTAATGAACTGATTTGATAAGGACAGCTGAGTTATTGGACTACTCTTGTGGACATGGAGTGCATCGATGTCTTCTGTGTCAATTCTATCCTTATTGTTAAAAACATTATCATAATAGTCTCTCTTGATATCATAATGCTCGTGCTCTTGCTGTTGCTCATTCTCAGTATCTTTCTGCTGATGACCATAATGTCCAACATTCTGTGGCTCTTCAACTTGAATAGGTGGAGAGTACTGTTGTCGAGTTTCTGGACTATTCGCATACATTCTATACCCGTATTGGAATTGTGTTGTCACCACTGGAATCGTGTCCCTTAGTGTATTACTTTCGCTAGATGATCTAAATACCGGTGTAGGAGCTTCAGTTCTAGTACAACGTTGCACAATATTGGGCCTAACATGCTCTGCACCACCACTAAGTTCAGTGGTAACAGACAATAGCTCTTTATACTCGCAATATAAGTTAGATTATTAGCATTGATGAATGCTCGGAAGCTCATTTCATTGTTAATATCTGTCTCAGGTATATTCTTCATAAATATAGCTTTCATTTCAATTCTAAACTCAATAGGATTTATCCCATACATCTCATACAACAATTCAACAAAACGTTTATAACTGATGCTTGAATCCACACAACAAGGTATGGGCTGCCACTCTTTAGTGTGTTGGTACAAAACCTTTTACAAAAATTTTTTTTGTAATGTAACAATTATCGTTGACATTTGAATGGCTATTTAAAATAAATTATTATATATTTATTGTAGTTATGACTGGAGTATTAACGATCATAACATTGGTTAGAGGTTTATGGGTCCACTCTCTAGTGAGCTAGATGCCAGTACACTAGAGAGTGAGCTGCCCACTCCCAACACTCTCTAGTGTACTAGCATCCAGCTCACTAGAGAGTGAGCTACCACTCTCTAGTGTGCTGTCACCCAGTATATTAGAGAGTGGGCTACCCATTCTCTAGTATACTATGTGAACAGTATTTTATCCTCCTACAAAATTTTAACGGGAGAAACCCCAATTTTTTTATATTTTACTAAATAAAAGTACAAAAATAATTTGTTACACTAACTTTTATCTAGAAATCGTTGATTCTTTGAGTTGAAAACGAAATTTTTGAGAAAATTTGTACCAAAGGATGCCACACATATGAGTTTGTAAGACTTATTGGAGATGAATTAAAACTTTTATAGAATAAATGATATTTTCGTCCAAAAAATTTAAAATGGGTCATTTTTTATTGAATATTTGGTATGTGATTTTTTGTGAATAAATATTATAAAAATAGGTCAATTTTTATTAATTCCCATTTTTAAATGATTTTTTGTAATGGGATTTTTTTTGAATTCAATTTGTATAATCCGATCATTTTTTGTTAATTCCTTTGCATATATTCAGCCAGTGTCCGCACTGCATATAAAAATGTAATGAGCAAGCCTGAAATTTTGCACAATCTCTCCCCCAAACTATTTGAATTCCTAATTTTTATTTTCTTCCTTTGTTCTCACTTTTCTATGTCGTCCATGGGTCTATGTCGTCCATGGGTCTCGTGCGTAAGCCTAGACAAATTACAAGTGTAACCTCCCCATTCACAATGAGGTATAGGCATAAGCCATCTTAGTATTTTTTAAGCTTGTTATAGTACATAGTTAAGGAATTAGTACCTTGTTTTGCAGAAGTAATATTCCTCTGTATTTGATAAATCTGAGGCCCATTACTCTTAGAAAATCTTTCTTTGAGTTCATCCTAAAGAGTTTTAGCCGTAGGGTAGAATAAAAATGATTCAGCAATTTCTTTAGAAATAGATCCAAGGATCTAAGATCTAACCATATAGTCAGCCCTCTTCCATTTTAGAAATTGAGGACTAGATTCATCAGACTTAAGAACGGATCCATTAATAAATCCCAACTTATCCTTAACATCCAAAGAAATTTGAATAGAAGTACTCCAAGTTAAGAAATTGTCACCTATAAATGGAGCAGTTACAAGTGAAATTCTAGGATTATCTGAACTGAGAAGATTCATCACATCATTCACTAACTGAATCTGATTGTCTTCTTGCGGGACAGGAAGAAGACCATCAATGTCATCTTCATTGGTATTGATTGGAATAACTATAGTATTGTTAAATACAATATATAAGAAAAGAAGAAATCACAAGAAAAAAGGAGGAAGAGAGAGAAATTTCTTACTTATGCTATGATACCATGATAAAATAAAATGAGTGTTAGAAATTGATGGAGGGCGGAGATTTGGTCCAAATTTTTTCCAGTAATGGTTGTTTGTTTGAATAATTCTCTGGTCATGTATGCATCCTAGTAGTCTCAATTCCAGCTGTTCTCATACATGGATGCTTCTGTTTTGCTGGGTGTTGGAAATGGATGGAGGGTGAAATTTGCTCCGTTTTGGATATCGGTATTTTAAAAGTCCGCACCGTAAAAAATTTGAGTACTAAATTGGAACTGGAGTTTTTTTCATGCGAATGCAAATCCATTCTGTTCTGTCAATATCCAGCCCGGATCCGGATTTTTACTAGCCCTTCAGATATCTATGTAGAAGATAGAATTCACTTGTACATATTAGATAAACTAAAATTGTTCGAAATTGGTAAATAAGATAAGGCGTGCTGTTTATATAACGAATCCTAGGAACTAAGTCCAAATATTCTAAATTATTTAAAAAATATTATTTATAAAAAATATTATAATAATAGGATTGTCTTTTCCTAGCAATGAGTCTTTGCCTTTTAACCTTTTTTTTTTTTTTTTTAATTTTTAATTTTGATTCTAACTAGGTTGAAAGGCAAACTTATCCTTCAATTGACTAATGTCTATATACAATACACGAGACAAAATCTTATATTGTGAAACATTGCATCACACATTTACCTTCCATATATAAGATATTGTCTTACCCAAGCTTTTGCATACAACTTTTGACTTCATTCATGCCCTTAATCATGCATGACAATAACTTGCATCAAGATGTTTTATAAACAATGACTTACGTTGCAAAACATTGTTGTTACATACAAGGTATAGTCTTTTAAAATGTTTTGCATACAAATCATTGTTTTACAAAACATCTAACGCAAGTTGTTGTCTTGCATGATTCTATTTTATAAGTACACTAACCTAATAAATGAATTATTTAATTTTTGTTATATCATTAATTTAAAAAATATTTAAATTAAAAATTAATTTTTAAAGTAAGTAAAATATCTATAATTATTAAAATTTAAACACTATTATAAAATATTAATTTTTCAATTTTTCAACTCCTATTTTGGAGCAAAGTAAAAACCAAGGAAACGTAGTCCCCAAAATGAAGAAATCAGCCCCAAATCATCGAAGTTGGCCCGCAAGATAAAAGAAAAAGTAAGCCTTGAAAAGGAAAATTAAGTCAAAAATTGTATAAGGCCCAAAAAGTGCAACTTATTTTATTGTAACAGATAGATTTGGATCGATCCGGAGACCTGTTGATTATGGGCCTGCGCCACATCAATTGCGTATTGGTTATGTAATTAATATATATATATATTTTTTAAATCATGAAAACTCATACATTTTCATTGAGACATTTAATCATATACGAAATTGATACATCCTCTCACTCGGATCACCACATATCCTCTTAGTATTTTACAATAAAAGACTTGGGAGTTGAACTAAGAACCAATGAAAGCATTAACCTAGACTACCCCTGGCAAAATAAATGAATAAGAAAGATTGAATTAATACATGCTAACTTATAAATAATAATTATATGGGATTATAATCTTTTTTATGCGATAAGACAGATTTGCAATAAAATTGAAGTATAGAAAGCAGAAGAACTATGATAAAAAGATATTCAACCTACCATTGGAAAATAAATGTTTAGGTTGTATAATAAAATTTATAAACTACTATTCTGGTGTTTCATTTAAATGTATTTTTTTTTCAAAAAGGGGGCATTTATCGTTGAAATTACAATAATAAAAATATCTTCTTCTTATGATTATGGGTCAATTTTATACGCAGATAAAATGGATATTGTATAAATATTCTTTAATTGTTGATAGCAAGAGCCAGCCGATAAAAAAACGTAATTTTGCTGGATAAGTTTTGGATAGTTAGTCGATAATAACTTCAAATATATTTGTTAGAAAAATTATTCATAAATCACTCAATATTTTGGGCTATCATTAGTCCATTACAATATGTTATAATCCATTAAAAAAAAATTTAATTTAGATTTTGAATATATGTGAGTATGAATAGATACATAATATTAATTAAAATTTAAAATATCAAATGAAATTCTTTTAAATAAAGCTTATTAATAAAAAAAACTAAAATAATTCAATTTGAAAACATAATCTATCTGTCCATTTATAAAACTTTAATTATTAAATTGACAATTAAAATATACAACAATTGTTATTTAATATATTAAATAACAAGTTACAAATTGTAATTAGTCCAAACCGTTTAAGTAGTTTAAATCGGTTTGAATTCATATTTAAAACATGAATCTAAATTAAAATAATTTATCAATTTGAATTAGTAATTAAAGATAAGATTTTAAGTCTTAGGGATCTAATTTTAAAATGATAAACTAACATTAGTTTTATAAATTAAATTAACTCAATTATTTTTATTAATATTCTAGAAATTAATGTTAGTTTTGTTAGAGATGTGCCTTACAATCAATCGTATCATATGATTCAGAGTTATATTTTCTTAAGTATATATCTTCAGTAATTAATTGTAAATATTTATGATTAATAAAATGATATTATTCTATTTTACATTATATTCAGTTGCTGATTTCTTTGTTTCTTTTATTTGATGTAAAATATGTCCCAAATTGTATTATGTATCGAGATTCTATCTATAAGAAGTTATAAATATGAGTACAGAATCTTTAATTTAAATATATTCTAAAATTTGTTCCCGATTGAGGTAGTGTCACGAGGGACAGTGACATTGTATGACCGACATGTTTTGTTGTTGTCACGGATTAGTATTGGATACTAATAGTTGGATGACGAGTCTCATGTCACAAGAGTATAAACATGGATATCACGTTGGTGAACGTGATACTGAACATGACCGATAGCAATAGAATCACATGGGTGATTATCCATAATTAATGGTTCATTGCACAGTCATATTAGTGTACCATTAATCCTTTGACCTGAGACATCACGATTGTAATCTGCAGTAAGGTACATCATTCACTTGTGTATATTGCACTGGGCTATCCACGCTTGGTGAAAGAAGCTTACTGGTAATGTATTGTTATTGTAGAGAACAGATGATGGTGAAGATGGAATCTGCTGGCTCAGTTACTGGAGTTTGAGATCTTAGGTAGAATTGTCATTTAAAGGAATTGAATCTCTGGCTAAAGTACACGTGTTTTGAAAAGGAGTTTTTGGATACATGGATCTTGTTTATGATTGAGGCTCTGATCCTATGATCGAGTTACGAGTTTGACAATTTTATGGTCGGTACTCGATTGGGAATCGACAGTAGAGGGATCATACTATATATAAGTACGATTATATGGGTTTACTTGAATCGTTATTCTCTGTGTTGTAGGAGTCATGATATCTTGCTAGAGGTTACTCATGATCATTGGAGACTTTGAATATAGAGAGTTATACCGAAGAGATATGAATGTGTTTGTATACGCTCATATCTAGTTCACGGTGAATTCAGGAGATTATATACATAATCTAGAAGTTGTTGATGGATGAAATATATATCATTAAGTCAGTTAATGATATTTTGTATTGACGATAATAATATTACTACGATATGTTGATCAATAAGTAATTTTATTCTTTATAGTGAAGAATAAAGTTTTTCAGTAAGGACGTGCTAGCACTCGTTGGTCCGAAAAATATTATGGTAGTGTTAGAGACTAGAAATGATATATTGTGATATATCAAATTAATAAATAAATTGTTTATTTATTAATGATAAATTAGTATCCATTTATTTACACAAATAAATTGTTTATTTGTTATTTGTTAAATAAAGGTTGTTTAAATCAAATGGATACTTAATTAACACTTGGGACAATGGTTGTTCGCCAAGTATCATAATCTTGCTTATTTTCTCTAATATGGATTAGATCCAATGGCCATGAATTGTTCATTATCCTTAATTATGGTAATTAAGGTATAAAAGTGGGTTTTATTAAATATATGTATGTGTGTATATATATATATGTGTGTGTGTGTGTGTGTATTAAGATATATATATTTGTTATTATTGTAATAATATATATATATATTTAATTACATTTATTATATTATTATTTTGTAATAATAATATATATATAATAATATTTTCTTTTGAATAAATATTCATTTTCCACCAATTATAAGTGTACACGTATATATACCTTTGTTTTGTTTTCATTGGTTAATTTAATTTGGTTGATGCCAACTATGTGGCATTAAGAAAATTTTGTCACTCTCTCTTTGGGTCTTTAATGTGAATGAAATGTGGAAGCTAATAATTGGAGGTTTTGCTTTCAATTTCAATTTGTTATATATATATGTATGCTACGGTGGAAAGTGAATGAAGATGAGAATGATTCATTTTCATTTTATTCAAAACAGAAGGAAAAACCAAAAGAAATGAGAAGCTTTTTCTTAAAACACCTCTCGACCATTGAAAAGCAAGAAAGGAAAAATTGTTTTCCATTAAACCAAGCATGAGAAGGAAGAAAGCCATGGAAAGCCAATATGTTTTTGGTTTCTTCTTCAAGTGACAGTAAATATATGTGTGTGTATATGGAGAAATATTTCTTATACTTACAAAAGGTATTGCAAAAGTGTTTAGCAAAGTTTTGTAAGTTTCCAACCATTCTACCACTTCCATCTTCAATATGCTAGAGCGTGGATACTCTTGAAGGCTTGGGGGAGGACTTCAAGCTTCAATGAAAGTGGATTTTGGTGAGTTCTTATGCATTCAAATGTTTAAGTTGTTAAAAGTTGAAAATTTTACATATATGCATGCTTAGGGAACCTAGAAAAGATCTTAGGGTTTATGAGATAAAATCCCCATCAAATTGGTATTAGAGCAAGCCTAGGTTCGGGTTTTATACATGCAAGAATGAAAAAAATGGTTAGAAGCATGCTTGTGTTGATTGAAGTGTCAATGGTGGCTAGGTTGCAAAGTTTAAAATTTTGAGTTTCTAAGTGTTTTTAGCTCAAATAGTGGATGGTTTGATGTGTTTGAATGTTTTGAAATGTTTTTGGGTGTGTTGTGAATGCATTAATATATTGGTTTTGTGGCAAAATTGATTGGATTTTTGTGTGAGAAAAAATAAATTTTCGGGTGTACAAAACAGGGGAGCTCCTGTGTGGGCGTCGGGCGCACGTATGCGTGTCACATGCCCGTCCGCCTATTAGCGGATAGGCGGGTGATGTAGCGCTGGGCATGTACGTGCACTGCACCTCACGCGCGCTGTGCTCCCCCCTCTTTTCTGCCACAAATCCTAATTTTTTTGAAAATTTTCGTTTTTTGAGTTTTTACACCGGACGTGATTTTAATTCGAGTTTTAAGTGATGGGGATCATTAATTCTTGAGTAATAAATATTTTTTAAGAAAATGACATATCAATCAAGCCCGGTCTCGATCAAAGGTATTTTTATAATTTATCCTATAGGGACTAAAATGAAATTTTTTTGCAGTTGATCAAAAATTTTCTAATCGAGGAATAATTATTAATTATTAATAATGATTTCTAAATCACTATTCCTACAAAACTTCAACCAAACCGGGTCTCTCATAAGGGACCAAAATATATAATTTTTGAAAGTATTCAAAGATTTTCTCATAAAGGACCAAAATATATAATTTTTGAAAGTATTCAAAGATTTTATATTTAGAAATAAGTATTAATTATTAATAATGATTCCTAAGCTACTAATTCCATACTAATATGATTAACGTTTTCTATTATTAAAATTTTGATTTATTGAAATCAAAATCTTAAGCATAGAATTGTTCTATTCGAACAGAAATAAGGTTTAATTACTCAAAATTAAAATTTGATAAAATAATGATTCATATTAAATTTTACTTAATCTAGAATTAATGGAATTTCAGTGGGAGTAATTAAATGCTTCATATCAACACAAGCAATAATAAATTAATTGTTAATTTATTATTTTGATTTGATCA
>JAVXUL010055878.1:0-10417 GCA_035590515.1 Trichilia minutiflora
AGGTGAGTGTATAGTGGTAGCCTAGGGTTGACCTGGGAGAGAGGTCACCTAGGTGAGTGGAGGCTGCATAGGTGGACTGCTATGTGATTATATGGTTGTTGTGGTATTATGAGGAGGATGGGCTTTGTCCACCTATAAGTCTCGTCGAGTTAGTTACGGATGCCATCCCATGACGACTCGAGGCGAACGTCAGTGGTGGGCCTGTTTTATAAAAATAAACTGTGCATTGTTTTCATTTGTGCATCTAAAAGATTATTTTTGAAATAGCATATTTTTCCTGCATACAAAACCCACTGACGGTCTCGGGACACCCACGGCCAGGGTAGTCATCGGGAATGGGAGCCTGCCCAATGATTTTCGTATGGTGTTTTAAGGATTTCAAAGAAAAGAAAGTTTCTTCTGATTTATTTATTTTCAAACTGTGCTTTTATGCTTGGTTTACTCGGTGTACGAACTTTTATATATGTATATTTTTATTTAGTTCACTCACGGAGTATACGTTTGTATACTCACCCCCCCTCACCTTCCAACTTCAGGGCAAGCGTTAGGTCGAGTTGGTGGTGGTGATCGCTCTAGGATTTGAAGGCTCAGGTATAGCCGTATCGACTCACTCTATTGTTCTTAGTCCACTGGTAGTCAATATTGTTCTTTTTATTTATGTAATTATTGTGAACGACAAACAGATTTGTATTAATTATTTGAAATTCATTTTGGGATAGATTGATCCCTGTAAACTTTATTTGTTTAAATATTTTTCTCTATCGATCTATGTGTACTTTGAAAATATTTGAAGTGCTAGTAACCTTGTTAAATTCTTTGGAGTTTGGGTGTCAGGCTGGATTGATTTGGAAGTGATTTGAAATAGGTTTTCATGAATGTCTTACAAGCTTGGAGGTCTGTGGCATCTGTCACAGGTGGGCCCCATGGATCAGGGTGTGGCAGAAAAGTTGGTATCAGAGTTTTTGGTTCGAAATGGTTTTGAAAACACCCAAACATGATTTTAACTATGATTTGAAAAACTTTGTATTTGGTTTTATTGTTTTTGCAAATCCAGTGGACTAGGTGAGTCGAGTCATAGGCAGCATCACCACCATGTTAAATATGTATTGTTAAATTTCCGCGTTCTTTTGTAGTAATAATGTCGTCGAGACCTAAACGAGGTCGTGGTAGACCGCGAAGAGAGGTAGTGCCCGAAGTCGATGAAGAGGCCACTTCGTATATGCCTCAACCAGAACCCGAGGAACAGCATGAACCTCCTCCGTCTCAGTATCAGCAACCAGGAATGGGTATGCCTCCGAGTATGACTCCTAAGCAATGGATGGCATTCATGACTTATTGGAATGCTCAAGCAGCTGAAGCTTCCGGGTCAGCTCCAAAGTTGTCTAAGATGATTAGAGAGGTACGACAGTTAGGAAGTGTACCGTTTGAGAGTACTACTGATGCAGCAGAAGCTAATCGATGGTTTAGAAAAGTGGAAAGAGATTTAGATGATATGGAGCTGGAAGACAGGTATAAATTAAAGGTGGTTGTCCGGTTGTTGAAAGGTAATGCAGCCACATGATGGGCTAATGTGCAGGCCAGATCTTCTGTTCAATTGACTTGGAATAATTTTGTACAAGAATTTAGGGATCAATATTATAATCCCTTTCACTACAATCAGAAAAAGCAGGAATTTCTTCGCCTGAAGCAGATGGATAAGATAGTGACAGAGTACGAAACCCAGTTGAGGGAACTAGTAGAGTTTGTGCCCGAGTTTGCCAATGAAGAGAGCCTGTGCACTAAATTTGAAGAGGCTTTAAATTTTGACATCCGTGAGAAGATGTCGCTATCAGGAAATCAGGGTTACAAGGAAATGATTCAGATAACCCTTCGAGATGAGAACTTGACAAGAGAAAGAAGGTCGAGGAGCCAGTTTTAAAAGAGAAAGGATCTGAGTATTCAGGTGGGTTCACCGTCTAAGAAAAGTCGTAGTAGTGATTCATCCGGCGGTACCCCTGCTAGGAGTCCAGCCAGTATATCTTCGCATTCTCCACAAGGCCAAGGACCTTCGAGATTCTGATCATTTGCTCAGGAACAGACACAGGGATCAAGACAAGATCAGAGGGTGGACAGGTGTATTCACTGCAGCTGATATCATATGGCGATATGCCCTCTATTGTTAGTGTGTTACCACTGTAGGGAGACAGGACATATACGAAGATTTTGTCCCAAGTTAGCTGATATGGGGACAGGTGGTCAGACAAGCCAGCATTACTCGTATCACCAGCAGTCACCAGCTAAGCAGGCGGCACCTACTGTTGGCAGAAGGTCAGGAGTGGGTAGTACATCCACAGCATCCCGTGGTGCTCAGAGACCCCGAGACAGAGTTCAGACAAGGGTATTTGCTTTGAATCAGGAGCATGCGCAGGCCAACGCAAATGAAATGATAGGTATAATCCCTATTTCTTTTAAATCAATTTGCATATGTATCGATAGATAAGGAGATCGTATATGCATACCCCACTAGGTCAGGAGTTGTAAGGAACTGCGTTTAAGATTGTGCAATAATGTTGAATAAAGTTGAGCTGATGGTAAATTTGATTTCTTTGAGGAGGGAGGATGTTGACACGATTTTGAGATGGACTGGTTGTCTAGGTATTTAGCATAAGTGAGCTATTCTTTTGAGCGGGTTATTTTCAGCGGACCAAGAGGTTTCTAGATGCATTTTCTAACAAATTATCCAGAAAGTCATTGAAAAGAGAATTTAACTTCAGTATTGACTTGATTCCTGGTACCATGTTGGTTTCAATACCTCCTTATCGTGTGGCTTGACCGATGAGAGCGGGCTTTGAGAAGTAAGGTTATCTCAATGATACAGGTTTTATGGAGAGATGATGCAGTTAAGGAGATAACTTGAGAATCTGAATTACAGATGTTACGACAATACCCTCCTCTCTTCAGTGTTAAGGTACATTGAATTTTGGGGACAAAATTCTTTTAAGGGGGGTAGATTATAATGACCCGTGTTTTACCCTGAGGGTATATTAGTCATTTTCTACTCATCCAGTTCGGACATCAACATTCATTTCATATCTCGTGTACTTGTGGATGTGATTTTATACTCATTTGGGGAGTATTAAAGTAAGAATTTAAATTTTGGCGGGTTCGGTCGATCGAATTAAGGATTCGTTCGACCGAATCGTCGAAAACTTTCTGTAAATTATGGCTTCAGATTCGTTCGAACGAATGAGGGATTCGTTCGACCGACTTAGGTTTCGGTCGATCGAATGAAGGATTCGTTCGACTGAACATTTTCAAGCTCTCTGACTACTATTCATGCCAAGGGATTCGGTCAACTGAAATACTATTTGTTCGATCGAAGGGGGTAGTTCGATCGATCGAATCGACGCGAAATGACGAAAATACCCATTTCTAGAAGCTTCCTCCTTTAGAAAGCTTAAGGGCAAAATGGTAATTTCATTCTTTTTCTATAAAAAGGGGGTCAGGGGGGCGAATTTGGTGGTTTTCTCCGCTTCTCCTCTTCTTCTCTTCCTCCTTTGTTCTTCCTCAGCTCCACTCACACGTCCACTTCGTTTTTCTTCATTTCTTCGATTTCTCTTTGCCATCATACTGCATTCGACCTCTCAAACGCGTTGGTAGCTTCGATTTGGTGCAAGGAGAGCAGAAATCGAAAGAGAAAAGTTAAGGTTCCAAGAGGGAAATTGGGCTTTCGGTGTTCCGAGCCAAATTGAAGGAAACCGACCACACCACGAGATTCGTAGCTCCGTTTTTAACCTGTCTGTATATCTCTTTTCATGTTTTATGCATTTTGATTCGTAATTTTGTTCGTATGCATTTTCGTAGATTTACGATATTTCGATAGGTTTTAGAATGTTCTTTGAGTTGTAATGGAGTCGGGGAATTCTTAAAAGTTAGAGAAGTGATTTCAGAGAAAATAGGGAAAACGTGAATAGTAATGGGAGTTACTGTTCTGATGGGTATGTGGGGTTCGCATGTCAAAATTGTGGAATTGAGCCAAAATGCGTCATCCTAGGTGTAATGTGGGTCCGTAGCGACGTTAGTTTAGAAATTTAGGGTTTAACGAGGATTTTAGACAGTTTCGCATATTCGTTCGACATTAAAACCCGGGGTTAGCATGCATTTCATGCATTCGACTGCATATGCATATTTAGAACGCGTATTAATAATAATGTTATGTATGTGATTAGGCGACGGTTCGAGATCGAGGTACTCGCGAGAGTCGCTGAGAAACGAGGAAAATTAGGGAGTGTGTACCCTACTTATACTGTGAGTGGACTTATTGCTTTTAATTGTTTATGTTTCTTATATCTTTTAATTGATTTTAAACTTATTTTCAGCCTTAAGGCGATAGAAACTTTTATATTGATTTCACATGTGACGGAGTTGAATTTTGTTGTGTGGTGGCCGGGAGGGCCCCTTGTTTGTGGTAGAATAAACCTTTTAGGAAATGTTTTTATGAATTATTATGTGATATAAATATGAACTCTATGTTTTGATTTTGATGAGGTTTATGATGATGGTTTGGCCTTTGAGCCATGTTTTTATGTTTTGGTTTATGGCCATCGTGCCGGTTTTATTTGATATGATGATGATGTGGCCTTTGGGCCGGATTATGGATTTGACTGTGATTGATGGCCATGATGGCCTGTTTACATTTTGTTGTGATGATGGCCATAAGAGGCCTGTATTATGTATATTGGTGATGACGGCCTTGTGTGCCGATTTACTGTAGCTACAGGGTGATAGCCTGGGGGAGAGTTCACTGTGATGTGATGCCCAGGTGAGTGTGATGTGTGGTAGTCTAGGGACGGCCTGAGTAGATAGAGGTCGCCTAGGTGAGTGGAGACTTCACAGGTAGCGGTACTGTTGGTGATGTATGGTGTACATTGATATCATGAGTGATGGATTGTCTACCTGTGAGTCTCGTCGAGGACAGTCACGGATGTCACCCCGTGACTACTCGAGGCAAACGTCAGTGGTGGGCATGTTTTGTGAAATTAAACTGTGCATTATTTCTTTTCGTGCATTTAAAAGAATATTTTTGAAATAGCATGTTTTATTTCATACAAAATCTACTAACGGTCTCGAGACACTCACGGCCAGGGTAGTCGCCGGGAATGGGAGCCTGTCCAATGATCTTATAATGTGTTTTAAAGATTTCAAAAGAAAGAAAGATTCTTCCGATTTATTTATTTTATTTTCAAATTATACTTTTATGCCTGGTTTACTCAGTGTATGAATACTTGTATGCATTTTTATGAATGTACGTTTTTATCTAGTTCACTTACGGAGTATACGTTTGTATACTCACTCACCCCCCCCTCACCTTCCAGTTTTAGGGCAAGCGTTGGGTCGCGTTGGTGGTGGTGATTGCTCCAGGAACTTGAAGGCTCAGGTATAACCGCATCGACTCACTCTATAGTCCTTAGTCCACTGGCAGTCGTTATTATTCTTTTTAATTATGAAATTGTTATAACAGACAAACAGATTTGTAATATTTATTTGAAATTCATTTTGGGATATATTGATCCATGTGAAAATTATTTGATTATTTATTTTTGGTTGATCTTATGTTCTTACAAATACTTGAAGTGCATGTGGCCTTGTTTTAAATTCTTTGGAGTTTGGGTGTCAAGCTGGATTAAATTTGGAAGTGTTTGAAAAATGTTTGTCAAAACTGGACTTTTATAAAAGCCTTACAGGCCTACAGGTTGTATCCTGTGTTATTGGGTACACCCTAGAGGTCTGTGGCGTTGTCACAGGTGCGACCCAGGGGTCGGGTCGTGACAATTAGTGGTATCAGAGCTTTTGGTTCGAAATAGTTTTGAAAAACACCCAAACTTGATTTTTAAACTGTGATTTAAAACTTTATACTTGATTTTATTGTTTTTGAAAATCCAGTGAACTAGGTGAGTCGAGTCATAGGCAGCATCACCACCATGTTAAATGCGTATTGTTAAACTCCTGCGTTCTTTTGTAGTAAGTATGTCATCGAGATCTAGACGAGGTCGTGGTAGACTGCGAAGAGAGGTAGTGTCCGATGTTGACGAAGAGGTTACGTCGTATATGCCTCAGCCTAAGCCCGAGGAGCAGCGTGAACCTCCTCCGCCTTATTACCAGCAACTAGGAATGGGAATTCCTCCGAATATGACTCCTGAGCAATGGGCTGCTTTTATAGCATATTGGAATGCCCAAGCTGCTGAAGCATTCGGATCAGCTCCGAAGTTATCGAAGTTGATTAGGGAGGTATGACAGTTAGGAAGTGTTCCGTTCGAGGGCACTACTGATGCAGCTGAAGCCAACCGATGGTTTAGAAAAGTGGAAAGAGATTTGGATGATATGGAGCTGGAAGATAGGTATAAATTAAAGGTGGTTGTCCGATTGTTGGAGGGTAACGCAACTACATGGTGGGCTAATGTGCAAGCCAGATCTTCGGTTCAGTTGACTTGGAATGATTTTTTACAAGAATTTTGAGACCAATATTATAATCCCTTTCACTGCAATCAGAAGAAACAAGAAATCCTTCGTCTGAAGCAGATGGATAAGACAGTGACAGAGTATGAAACCCAGTTAAGGGAACTGGTAGAGTTTGTGCCCGAGTTTGTTAATGAAGAGAGTCTGTGCGCTAAGTTTGAAGAGGGTTTGAATTTTGACATTCATGAGAAGATGTCGCTGTCAGGAAACCAGGGATACAAAGATATGATTCAGATGGCCCTTTGAGCTGAGAGCTTGACAAGAGAAAGGATCTGAGTATCGAGGTGGGTTCACCGTCTAAGAAAAGTCATAGCAGTGATTCATCCGGCGGTACCCCTGCTACGAGTCCAGCAAGTATATCTTCGCATTCTCCACAAGGCCAGGGACCTTCGAGATTTCGATCATTTGCTCAGGGATAGATTCAAGGATCGAGATAGGATCAGAGGGTGGACAGGTGTATCCACTGCAGACATTATCATGTGGGAACGTGCCCTGCGTTGTCAGTATGTTATCACTGTGGGGAGACAGGACATATAAAGAGGTTTTGTCCCAAGTTAGCTGAAATGGGGACAGGTGGTCAGACAAGCCACCATTACTCATATCACCAGCTGATCAGGTGGACCCTACTATTGGCGGAAGGTCAGGAGTGGGTAGTACATCCACAGCATCCCGTGGTGCTCAGAGACCCCGAGACAGAGTTCAGACAAGGGTATTTGCTTTGAATCAGGAGCATGCGCAGGCCAACGCAAATGAAATGATAGGTATAATCCCTATTTCTTTTAAATCAATTTGCATATGTATCGATAGATAAGGAGATCGTATATGCATACCCCACTAGGTCAGGAGTTGTAAGGAACTGCGTTTAAGATTGTGCAATAATGTTGAATAAAGTTGAGCTGATGGTAAATTTGATTTCTTTGAGGAGGGAGGATGTTGACACGATTTTGAGATGGACTGGTTGTCTAGGTATTTAGCATAAGTGAGCTATTCTTTTGAGCGGGTTATTTTCAGCGGACCAAGAGGTTTCTAGATGCATTTTCTAACAAATTATCCAGAAAGTCATTGAAAAGAGAATTTAACTTCAGTATTGACTTGATTCCTGGTACCATGTTGGTTTCAATACCTCCTTATCGTGTGGCTTGACCGATGAGAGCGGGCTTTGAGAAGTAAGGTTATCTCAATGATACAGGTTTTATGGAGAGATGATGCAGTTAAGGAGATAACTTGAGAATCTGAATTACAGATGTTACGACAATACCCTCCTCTCTTCAGTGTTAAGGTACATTGAATTTTGGGGACAAAATTCTTTTAAGGGGGGTAGATTATAATGACCCGTGTTTTACCCTGAGGGTATATTAGTCATTTTCTACTCATCCAGTTCGGACATCAACATTCATTTCATATCTCGTGTACTTGTGGATGTGATTTTATACTCATTTGGGGAGTATTAAAGTAAGAATTTAAATTTTGGCGGGTTCGGTCGATCGAATTAAGGATTCGTTCGACCGAATCGTCGAAAACTTTCTGTAAATTATGGCTTCAGATTCGTTCGAACGAATGAGGGATTCGTTCGACCGACTTAGGTTTCGGTCGATCGAATGAAGGATTCGTTCGACTGAACATTTTCAAGCTCTCTGACTACTATTCATGCCAAGGGATTCGGTCAACTGAAATACTATTTGTTCGATCGAAGGGGGTAGTTCGATCGATCGAATCGACGCGAAATGACGAAAATACCCATTTCTAGAAGCTTCCTCCTTTAGAAAGCTTAAGGGCAAAATGGTAATTTCATTCTTTTTCTATAAAAAGGGGGTCAGGGGGGCGAATTTGGTGGTTTTCTCCGCTTCTCCTCTTCTTCTCTTCCTCCTTTGTTCTTCCTCAGCTCCACTCACACGTCCACTTCGTTTTTCTTCATTTCTTCGATTTCTCTTTGCCATCATACTGCATTCGACCTCTCAAACGCGTTGGTAGCTTCGATTTGGTGCAAGGAGAGCAGAAATCGAAAGAGAAAAGTTAAGGTTCCAAGAGGGAAATTGGGCTTTCGGTGTTCCGAGCCAAATTGAAGGAAACCGACCACACCACGAGATTCGTAGCTCCGTTTTTAACCTGTCTGTATATCTCTTTTCATGTTTTATGCATTTTGATTCGTAATTTTGTTCGTATGCATTTTCGTAGATTTACGATATTTCGATAGGTTTTAGAATGTTCTTTGAGTTGTAATGGAGTCGGGGAATTCTTAAAAGTTAGAGAAGTGATTTCAGAGAAAATAGGGAAAACGTGAATAGTAATGGGAGTTACTGTTCTGATGGGTATGTGGGGTTCGCATGTCAAAATTGTGGAATTGAGCCAAAATGCGTCATCCTAGGTGTAATGTGGGTCCGTAGCGACGTTAGTTTAGAAATTTAGGGTTTAACGAGGATTTTAGACAGTTTCGCATATTCGTTCGACATTAAAACCCGGGGTTAGCATGCATTTCATGCATTCGACTGCATATGCATATTTAGAACGCGTATTAATAATAATGTTATGTATGTGATTAGGCGACGGTTCGAGATCGAGGTACTCGCGAGAGTCGCTGAGAAACGAGGAAAATTAGGGAGTGTGTACCCTACTTATACTGTGAGTGGACTTATTGCTTTTAATTGTTTATGTTTCTTATATCTTTTAATTGATTTTAAACTTATTTTCAGCCTTAAGGCGATAGAAACTTTTATATTGATTTCACATGTGACGGAGTTGAATTTTGTTGTGTGGTGGCCGGGAGGGCCCCTTGTTTGTGGTAGAATAAACCTTTTAGGAAATGTTTTTATGAATTATTATGTGATATAAATATGAACTCTATGTTTTGATTTTGATGAGGTTTATGATGATGGTTTGGCCTTTGAGCCATGTTTTTATGTTTTGGTTTATGGCCGTCGTGTCGGTTTTATTTGATATGATGATGATGTGGCCTTTGGTCCGAATTGTGGATTTGACTGTGATTGATGGCCATGATGGCATGTTTACATTTTGTTGTGATGATGGCCATGAGAGGCATGTATTATGCATATTGGTGATGACGGCCTTGTGTGCCAGTTTACTGTAGCTATAGGGTGATAGCCTGAGGGAGAGTTCACTGTGATGTGATCCCCAGGTGAGTGTGATGTGTGGTAGCCTAGGGATGGCCTAAGTAGATAGAGGTCGCCTAGGTGAGTGAAGACTTCACAGTTAGCGGTATTATTGGTGATGTATGGTATACATTGATATCATGAGTGTTGGATTGTCTACCTGTGAGTCTCGTCGAGGACAGTCACGGATGTCACCCCGTGACTACTCAAGGCGAACGTCAGTGGTGGGCATGTTTTGTGAAATTAAATTGTGCATTATTTTTTTTTGTGCATTTAAAAGAATATTTTTGAAATAGCATGTTTTATTGCATACAAAATCTACTGACGGTCTCGAGACACCCACGGCCAGGGTAGTCGCCGGGAATGGGAGCCTGCCCAATGATCTTATAATGTGTTTTAAAGATTTCAAAAGAAAGAAAGATTCTTCTGATTTATTTATTTTATTTTTAAATTATACTTTTATGTCTGGTTTACTCAGTGTATGAATACTTGTATGCATTTTTATGAATGTATGTTTTTATCTACATTACAAGAAAAAGGAGTTACGGCGATGCCACTTTTAGCGACGGCAAAATTTTTATCGCTAAAAGGTCTTTTAACGATGCTATTTTAATGTCGTCGCCAAATCTCATCGCTAAAACCCGATGACAAAAAAAATTGAAAAAATTAAAAAAAAAATTACTTTTTGCGATGACAAACATTGGCGTCGCTAAAAGACCTTTTAGCGACACCAAATGTCGTCGCCAAAAGCTAAAAAATTAAAAAAATTAAAAAAATTAAAAAAAATTTACTTTTAGCTACACCAACTATCGTCG
>JAVXUL010055899.1:0-10415 GCA_035590515.1 Trichilia minutiflora
TTACTAAAGGTATATACACAAGAAAATATAACCCTGAACCATCTGACACGTTTGGTTCTAGGGCATATCTCTAACATCAATACCCTTGATGGTCTCTCAAATGTATCGATACCCTTAAAGAGCACATCAACACATTCGTGATGGATTTGTCAAAACTTGCGTGGAATTGTATTGATACCTCAGAGAATGTATCGATACCCTCAAGGCAACAGAGCCCAATGTATTGATACCCTCAGAATTCAAATTGAAACATATTCATACCGTGAAGAAAAGTATGGGCTTCTACAATAAATGATAACAGTAACGGCTACTTTAGAAGCAATTAATAACACCATTAATGAAGAAAAAAAAGAGTCGTTGGAGGAATTGAATTCAAACATAAATACAACCAAGTTTGAAGAATCGTGGGTTGGTTGAAGTGCAATTATTCTGAGCATACTGTCTAAGAACATTCCTCTACAACATCTATTATTCTTTCTGCTTTACTTTTGTCTGTATTGATTTTTAGTGAGAGAAAGCTTGAGTTTATTGTAAATTTACTCTTGTGAGAGTTAAAACTTTTTACTATTTTAACTAGAAAAGTTATTCAGGGTTACTCTTCACTGTTAAAAAAAAGATTGTATTGGGTTTCACTTCACCCAATTTAAAAGGAAGTTGTAATTGTGGTTGCCCTTCACTCGTTCAAAGAAGGAGTTGTACTCTGGGTTTCTCTTGAACTGTAAAAATAAGGACTTAGTAATCCTCGGTGTGAGTGGAATCATCTGAAAAGAGTGGACTTAGACTCATAGTCAAACCACTATAAAATTGTGTTGTGTACTTTTCAATTTTTGCTTTTATAATTATTTGCATATTATTTATAGAGTATAGACGTCGTATCATTACTTTTTAAAAACTGTCATAAATTTTTTAAAAATCTAATTCACCCCCCTCTTGGATTGTGCCATCTGGGACTTTAATTGGTATCAGAGCCTAACTCACATCATATAGGATTAAATACCTATGAGTAGTAGATCTACATGGCATCTTCATCAAACATTCCATCTCACATAGTAGAGGGTCAGTCTACAAATAGACCTCCTTTCTTCAATGGGTTTGATTATGCATATTGGAAGAAGCGTATGTAAATCTTCCTCAGCATCCTAGATTTTGAAATTCTCACTATCATAGAGGATGGTTACAACCCCCCTATGATTATAGATGAAATCTTTAGAGAGAGAAAAATAAAACTTAAGTCAGAGTGGACTCCTGAAGAGAAAGCTCAGTTCCAGTTAAACGGTAAAGCAATGAATGTGCTTTATTGCTCATTAGACAGATCAGAATATAATAGGATGTCTGGCTGTGACACAGCCAAGGCTATTTGGGACATGTTTGAGGTTTCCCATGAAGGGATCAGTAGAGTCAAGGACTTTAAAATAAGCATGCTTGTGCATGACTATGAACTTTTTAAAATGAAAAGTCATGAGTCAATTAAAAATATGTTCACTCGTTTTACTAATATAAAGAATGGGTTAAAATCTCTTGGCAGGTCTTATTCGAACATAGACTTAGTGAACAAAATTTTGAGGAGTCTGCTAAAGACATGGGAGGTGAAAGTGACTGCCATAAGAAAGGCACACGACTTTAGCAAGCTTTCCCTTGAAGAACTTCTTGGTTCCTTGATGATATACGAACTGAAAGTGAACAAGAATGAGCAAGATGATAGAGACAGTAGGAAGAAGATAACACATAAAACTCTTTAGAAGAGGATGAGTTCTTACTAATGGCTAGGAGAATGAAGAAAATGTTCGGTAAAGATAAAGCCAAAAGAAAGAACTGGAGAAGAAGAGAATTCTAGAAAGGAGAGAAACCAGAAAAATTCAAGAAGGACAGAGAAAAAGAAAAAGAGAAGGAAATCATATGCTAAGAGTGTAAGAAACCAGGACACACTAGACTAGAGTGTCTTACAAGGAAGAACAAGAAGGTTTTGAAGAAGAAGAAAGCTATGAAAGTGATGTGGGATGAGTCATCAAAAGAAGAGAGCTCTTCTGCATCAGAAGTTGAGTGTGCCAATTTCTGTCCATGGCCAAAAAGGATGATGAGGTACATTCAAAATCCTTCTCTGATTAATATGATACTTATTTTGATAGTAATGATGAATTATTGCATGATGAATTGCTAGACTTATATAAAGAACTAAAATCTAACTTTGAAAAATGTTACGTTAAATACAAAGAGAATAAACAAAAATGTTGTATGTTAACAAAGGAAAATGATTTGTTAAAATCAAAGGAACATGTACGTAAATGTGATATAGAAATAAGTGCAGAAAAGGCTAAGAACAAAGAACTGAATGAGGAGATCAGCAAGCTAAAAAGGATCTTACTAAAATTTACTTTAGGAAATGATGCTTTAGATAAATTACTAGGCAATCAAAGAATGATCTTTGATAGGGTTGGAATTGGCTATAGACCTAGTATGAAACAAAAATCTTATTCAAACTATTTTGTCAAAGCATCTGGTCACACAAATTCTTATAGTTCATGTCATTATCTAAAGTTGGTGTTGATGTTTCCAAATCTAGGACTAAATTTTATGGACCCAAAGTTAAATGAGTACCAAAGTAAATGAATATCTGTTATGCAGGGGCAGATTGAGAAAAATTTATCCAGTGAAGTCAAGTGGTTTCTTAACAATAGATGCTCAAGACACATGACTGGCAACAAGCATCTGTTCTTGCATCTCTCAAAGACGAAGGGAAAAAATGTGATATTTGGAGATAGCAACAGAGGCAAAGTTGTTGGGATTAGCAAAATTGAGGTAAACAACATCAAAATCTCTGATGTTTTGCTAGTAGATGGCTTAAAATACAATCTGCTTAGCATATCTCAGTTGTGTGACATTGGATATAATGTTAGATTTCTGAAAAATGCATGTGATATTTTTGATGATACTGGTAGTAGAATCTTGCATGCTTCTAGGACAAGAGATGTTTATGTGATTGAATTAGATAAAATGATTGTTGAATCTTCTGTGTGGTTGCAAGTGATGTGTGATAATTCTTGGTTATGGCATAGAAAGTTAGGGCATTGTAGTATGGACCTCTTTAGAAAATTAGCCAAGTATAACATATTAAAGGACCTTCCTAACCTCAAGTTTGTCAAGGATAAGATATGTGGACCATATCAAAGAGGCAAGCAAGTGAGGAGATCATTTAAGCCTAAGAATGCCATTTCCACTTCCAAACCCCTTGAACTCATTCATATAGATCTTTTTGGTCCAAATAGTGTTGCATCACTTGGTAGGAAGCATTATGCATATGTTATTGTGGATGATTATTCTAGGTTCACTTGGGTGCTCTTCTTAGAGAATAAGAATGACACATTTGATGCATTTAGAAAATTTTTTAAAGAAAATTTAGAATAAACCTGATTACCATTTGGTGAAGATTATGAGTGACCAAGGTGGTGAGTTTGTGAATCATCAGTTTGAGGCTTTTTATGATGAGTTTGGGATCACACATAATTTCTCTGCACCTAGAACACCACAGCAAAATGGGATAACTAAGAGGAAAAATGGAACATTGCTAGAGATGTGTAGAACCATGCTCAATGAATATAAGCTACCTCAATACTTTTGGGTTAAGACGATTAACACAGCTTTTCATATTTCTAACAGAGTGCTGATTAGGAAATTCCTAGGTAAAACTCCTTATGAGTTGGTGTATCAAAGGAAACCCAAAATCAAACACTTTAGAGTCTTTTGATGCACTTGCTACATCCTCAATACCAAAGACAATATTGGAATATTTGAGCTTAAGTCAGATGTAGGCATTTTTTTGGGTTATTCATCTAGGAGCAAAGTATATAGAGTGTATAACAAGAGAGCTTAGGTTTTGGAAGAGTCTGTGCATATTACATTTGATGAATTAAACTTGAAATGATGAAAATGCTTGCTAAAGAGAAAATTGATGAGATAAATGTGACAAATAAGTTGAATGACTTGAGTTTGAGTGAGAATCCTAGTGAGAAGCATGAAGAGCATATAGAGACTCATTCTAGGGAGCTTCTAAAGGCTTGAAAGTATACATCTCATCATCCTAGAGAGTTGATCATTGATGATCCCTCTTAAGGAATTAGAACTAGGAGAGCATCTGGAGAGGTTCCTCAAACTCTTGAGAAAATGCAAAACCTTGCATTTGTGTCTCACTTAGAGCTAAACAAAGTAGATGATGCATTAATAGATAAGGATTGGATAATGGCAATACAAGAGGAACTAAATCAACTCCAAAAGAACCAAGTTTAGAACTTAGCTGCTAGACCTAAAGATCATTCCATCATTGACCCAAAATGGGTGCAAGCTATATAAGCATGGAAACATTGTTAGAAATAAAGCTAGACTTGTTGCTCAAGGCTATAGCCAAGAGGAAGGGATAGACTATGATGAGACTTATGCTCCAAGGTTAGACTAGAAGCTATTCGAATCCTTTTAGCATTTGCTTGTTTTAAAAACTTTAAACTTTTTCAAATGACTATGAAGAGTGCTTTCCTAAATGGTTTTCTCAATGAAGAAGTTTACGTTGAACAACCTCTCAGTTTTGAAAACCAAAAATTTTCAAATTATGTTTACAAACTAACTAAAGCTCTCTACGGTTTAAAATAAACTTTAAAGCTTAGTATGAGAGACTTAGTAAATTTTTGTTGGAAATAATTTTGACAGGGGGAGTGTTGATAAAACACTTTTTATTAAAATAAAAGAAATGACATACTCATTGTGCAAGTACAAGTTGATGATATTATTTTCGATAGCACAAATGATTTATTGTGTGAAGACTTTTCAAAATTGATGAGAAATGAATTTGAAATAAGGATGATAGGAGAATTGAATTTCTTTTTGGGTTTACAAATTAAACAAACTTTAGATGGTATTTTCATCTCCCAATCAAAATATGTAAGGGATCTTTTGAGAAAATTCGAACTTTTAAATGGTAAACACGTGGACATACCTATGAGTTCATCCATCTCTTTGGACAAAGATAAGTAAGGCAAGGGTGTTGACCTAAACTTTACAGGGGCATAATAGGATCATTGTTGTATCTTACTACGTCTAGAACTGACATTCTATATAGTGTGTGTGTATGTGTACGATTTCAGTCGAACCCTAAAAAATCTTATTTAAGTGCTGTGAAACAGTTTTCTCAATACCTTAGAGGTACACCTACCTAACTTAGGATTATTTTATCTCAAGGATGGTTCATTTTATTCGAAAGTTTTTTCGGATGTAGATTTTGGGGGGTTACAAAGTTGATAGGAGAAGCACAAGTGGAGCTTGTCACTTATTAGGGAATGCATTAGTCACATGGGTGAGTAAGAAGCAAAATTCTATTGCTTTATCTACCACCGCGGCCAAGTACATATCCGTGAGTAGTTGTTGCACACAACTCTTCTGGATCAAACATCAATTGATGAACTATGGCATGCATATAGATAGAACATAAACCTTACTAAGAATCCAGTACATCACTCACGAACCAAGCATATTGAGATACAACATCATTTTATTTGAGATCATGTACAAAAGAATGATGTTTGTATTGAATATATTAGCACTAAAAATCAACTAGCAAATATTTTTACAAAACCTTTAGACAAAACTCGATTATACTTTTTGAGGAATAATCTTGGAATGATGTGTGTTGATTAAACATGTCTCAATGTCATCTCTAACTTTGTTTAATCCTTCATATGGATTTATTATGTGATTATTGAATGTGTGTATTAAAACTTGTTAGTTTTTGCATGTTTTCTGCTTGAAAATCCTTCATTTTATCGATACCCCAAGCATCATATCAATATATTTCAATTAACACATCGACACACTTGAAATGTGCTGGAGCATTAGATGAACGTATCAATACCTTTCCAAAAGGTATCGACACCTTCAAGATAGAGATGTTGAGTCTTGCGACTCAATGTATCGATATGTTCATGCATTTTATAAACATATCGATACCTTTATAACGTACTTGGGATGAAAATGTCAAAATATATCGATACCTTTTAAAACATATCGACACGTTTACCTGACTGAAGCCTAAAACTACGTCGTTTTGAGCTTAGGGCACAACCTTTGACATTCAAAACTGCCAAAACCTTTCTTCTTTCCCACTCTCTTTAAATTCAAAACTCTCACCATTATTCTCTCTCTCTACAAATTTCTGAAATCATCATTTTCAACTCCCATTCTCTCAATTGTCTCTTTCAAAAATTAGAAACCGTCATCTTTATCTCTCTCAATGGCTCCTCATATGAAGGTTCCAGCACCATCTGATCGGAGGAAATGAAAAGCGACAGAATCTTTCTCTTCCCCAACTCCAAACGAACCAAACCAATGGGGCTTCACATCTCAGGAACAACAAGAGAAGTTCATAAGCCACTTCACTCACAGAATTGTAACTCTAGGCAGGGTAATCAATTTCAAACTCTTGAATAAGATGCATTTTCCTTGTCTGGCCCAGATTACTCGTTTTGGTTGGTTACCTTTTCTAAGCATGAAGAGGAAGTTTTTATCCTGAAGTAGTAAGACTGCTCTATTCAAATCTTGACATTAAAGACTCAGACACTGGTAAAAATATAGTGACAAAATTAGAACTTGGTTGAGAAATGTTGAGTTTACTGTGAATGAGCAATTTTTGATAGAGTAGTTTAGGATGGTTTCAGGGGGAGAACACTATTATCCATCAACCTTTAACCTTCTTGAGGCTTGTTGGATTATTTTTCGAAACCCAGATCTACAGACCATAGAAAACAAACCCTCCAAGCTTCAGTTGAATAAATGGATTTTGCATTTGATTGTTGCTCGCAATTTAAATGTTCATTTTGATAATTTATGGAGATGTTAGTAGAGGATACGTGATGGATGGAGCGAATTATGATCCATTATAAACCAAACCTTGCTTACTGGATGATTGTGAGCATTATACGGGGTGCCTCTCAGTGATACAACCTGTATTATGGGTATCCGATCTCAGAGTTGATCAGGAAGATGGCCCCAGACACATTGGTTGGTGTCGACAGTAAGACTCCACCTCCTTCGAGTATGTTGAGCGAGACTACTCTCAGAAGATGCACTATAAGCAACAGGCTCCTGGTATATAGGTTACGAAACAGACTGGTTTTCCCTCCATTAGAAAGGGTGATGATGTTAAGACAAAGGTGCTCCGATTGACTTTCCATCTGGTTCAGGATTAGAGCAGTAGCAGCAGGATGTTTGTAGTCCTCCTCCACGTGAACCTACACCTCCTTTGGTTTCTCATCCAGTAGAGCAGACTGAGACTCAGGATACAATAGGTGTTCTACTGCCTGTTACAGAGACAACTCTAGTAGCACCTCCTTCTACACAGTCGAATAATTCAGTTTCATTGGCTCTTCCTACTCTGACTTTAGAGTACAAGATTGAGCGGATTCTTGATAGTTTTTTTAGCCTTAAGTCGACCGTGATGACTGCTATGCAAAAGCTAAATACTCGTATGAACGAGGCATTTCAGCTGATGCATGTCCTTGGAAAAATGGTGAAAAAATAGAGAGACAATTTGACACTTCAGTACACTAACTTGTAGATGAAGATGGATGATGTCAAGGAGAGGATTGTTCGTGAAATTGGTCGACGATGACCTTTTATAGGAGCGTTTCTAGGATCTTTTTTGGTATATCGACCTCCTTCCTTTGATCGTCAGCCACCACCTTATTCTCATTTTTGACCTTTTCATCTAGAGTCACCACCTACTCTTCCACCATTTGAGACAGGATCCTCATCTCGTCCAGCTCCGATTGATTCCTCCAACTTTAACGAGGATCGGGGAACAGTTCCCACATATTGATTTGTCATGTTGGATGTTTATTATTTTCAGATGATTATTTTTATGATTACTTATTTCGGGATGATGATTTGTTTTGATGATTATCTTTTTTGGATGATTGTTCTTGATTGTTTGTTGTTGCACTTAACATTTGATATATAGAATATTTGATTCATGATAGTTGCCTCATGTTGGCTGTTTGTTATTTCATGTTTATTAATTTATCCATTATTTGTTTCACCTTTCTTTGTATGCTAACAAAAAAGAGGAGAACAAACTATATATATATATATTTTGTCATCATAAAAAAGGGGGAGATTGATGGCCCCAAAATGATTTTTGATGAACTTCATATGTTTGCTTGTTGATGATGAATCTCATATGTTTTTGGTTTTTGATGATACCAAAATTAATAACAAATTTGGATTATGCATGTGATTGATGATTATAAATTTTTTGAAAGGACAAATACAGTTCACTTGGTTTTTAGAAAGACAAAATATGTTTTTCAGGTGAGAAATGAAGTCGAAGTGTCAAGAAAGCTTAACCAGGCTTAAACGTATCGATACCTCATTTAAAGTTATCGACATGTTTCAACTACAATATTGATTTGAGCTCGAGTATCGGATCCCTGATTCAAATATTTCGATACCTTCACTCTATATAGCAAATGTATCGATACCCCTGTTCAACGTATAGATACAATGGTAACGAAGAGGTGCTCGTTCACGTAGAAAGGTTTCGATATCCTGTCAGTTTACTTAAACATATCGATACCCTGAAGCTTGTATCAACAAGTTCATAACGGACATCATCATTTTTACGTAGAAACGTATTGATACCCTTAAGGCTTGTAACTTAAACATATTGATACCTTGGAGATATGTATCGATACCTTCATAAAAATCAAGACTGTAACGGCTAGTTCAGAATCATTTACTACTGTTATTAATGAGCAGAATAGAGCCATTAGAAGAAATTTATTACATATATAAATTCAATCAAATTTGAATATGTTAAGGTTGTTGAAGAGCATTAAGCACAAGATCATCAAAGTAGGAAAAACATTCTTCTGTAATTAATTATTCTCTCTGATATTCCTCTATATTTATTATAGTAAGAGAAAGTGTGCACATTGAAACATATACTCTTTTAGAGAGGTTTTAATCTTTTCTTTCTGATCATTTCAGACATAAATTTGGGTTTCTCATCACTCGTAAAAAGAACGATTTGTACTGGATTTCACTTCACCCAATTTAAAAGAAAGTTGTAAATGTGGTTATCTTTCACCCGTTCAAAGAAGGAGTTGTATGCTGGGTTTCTAGTGACCCATAAAAATAAGCACGTATTGATCCTCGATGTGCGTGGAATCAATTGAGAAGAGTGGACGTAGACTTATAATCGGACCACTATAAAATCGTGTCTTGCATTTTTGATTTATTCTCTCTCTGCATTCATAACACGTTCTCTTAAAATTTCGTTTTAAAAATTATAAATATCCAATTCACCCCCTCTTAGATTTTGCCATATGGGACTTCAATCACCATCCTCGATGTTATCACCACCCTTCATATACTCTCTGTTCTTGTTTGTGAGTTTGGAAAAAAAGATGAGCATACTAAAGTATACTCAATGAGGGAATATAAAAAAATAATAAATCATAAAAATACTGGACACAATATTTATCAAACAATATTCAATTAAAAAAACAAAGAAAAAGGTACGGTTTCAAAACAACTTTTCATTTTTAAAGCTATGAACTGAACCAGCAGTGAGAAAGTCATTGGGCATGGCTCTCTTCCCAGGAACTAAGCTGATCAGGAGCAACCTCGAGCCGTTAGTGGATTTTCTATGTAGTTAAAAACAATGATGTTTTATAAAAAATTAATTTAAAATATACAAATAGAAATATCCATGTTTTAATCAAAAAACAGGCCCACCACTGACGTTCGCCTCGAATTAGTCACGGGTGACATCCGTGACTAACCCGATGAGACTCACAAGTGTTCAAATCATATCACATCATCATAATAACACAATCATACACCACCCCCACCTATAAAGCCTCCATTTACCTAGGCGACCTCTCTCCCAGGCCAATCCTAGGCTACTACAGCCCTAGATAAATAACTATCTAGCAACACACTCACCCGAGTGTCCATATCTAGGTGAACTCTCTCAGGCTATCACTCTATAACTATAGTAAATAACCCAGCACACATAACCGTTATCACTAATATGCAACCATAAAACCTGGCCTATTGGTCATATCATCATCATCATACAAACCCAATCCATATAAAATCAATATCCACGTGTTCCTCAATGAGGTATGAGCATTTCATAAATTGGCCATTAGCCATTATTCATATAAAACATATACATCAATCTAATTAAATTCATCATGCAAATCATATCTCTTTTCAAAATCACAGAAATATATATATATATATATATATATATATATATATATGCGTATTTTTGTATAAACAGGAGTCTCGTTTATGAAATATTTATAAATCATTATAAATATAAAAACATGATTTGTTTAGAATAATAAAAACATAAATGATTCTAGTCA
>JAVXUL010055910.1:0-10415 GCA_035590515.1 Trichilia minutiflora
ATTGAGCATGTTAGGCTAGTTTTACAAGTTTTGAGACAAGAACAATTGTATGCTAAGCTTAAAAAGTGCACCTTTTGTATAGATAGACTTGTATTTCTTGGTTTATTATGAGTTCGTAGGGTATTGAAGTGGATGAAGAAAAAGTCAAGGCTATAAAGGAATGGCCCACACCTAAAACCATATTTAAGGTAAGAAGTTTTCATGGTTTAGCTAGGTTCTAAAGGCAGTTTATAAAGGTAAAGGACTTTTCTAGCATAGCTACACCTCTCACGGAGATAGTGAAGAAAGAAGTTGGGTTCAAATGGAAAGAACCACAATAGAAAGAGTTTGATACTTTAAAGAATAAATTATATTTAACTCCTATTCTTGTTTTGCCTAACTTTGATAAAACTTTTAAAATTGAATATGATGCTTCTGGTATAGGTATTGGGGCTGTTTTAATGCAAGAGAAGAAACCAGTGGCATACTTCAATGAAAGGATAAATGGAGCTAAACTTAACTACTCCATATATGATAAAGAGCTTTATGCCCTTGTTAGAGCCTTGGATATGTGGCAGCATTATTTGATGCCTAAAGAATTTGTTATTCACATAGATCATGAGTTATTAAAGCATTTGAAAGGGCAATGTAAGCTTAACAAGAGACATGGTAAGTGGGTTGAGTTTATAGAGCAATTTTCATAAATGATTCAATATAAGCATGAGAAAGAGAATGTAGTGGTAGATACATTATCTCGAAGGTATGCCTTAATCTCTACTCTTAGTTCTAAGTTGTTAGGTTTTGAGCATCTTAAAGAAATATATATGAATAATTCTGATTTTGGGAATGTTTATGTTGCTTATGAATATGGAGCATTTGACAAGTTTTATAGGCATGATGGGTTTTTATTCAAAGGAAATAAACTTTGTCTACCTAAATATTCTATGCGTGATTTGTTAGTGTTGGAATCACATTGTCGGGGTCTAATGGGGCATTTGATGTGCATAAGACTTATGACATGTTGAATGAACATTTTTATTGGCCACATATGAGAAAAGATATTGAAAAAGTTTACTCTTCATGTATTGCATATAAATCGGCCAAGTCAAAGTCTATGCCATATGGTCTTTGTATGCCTTTACCTGTGCCTAGTTCACCTTGGACTAATATTTTCATAGATTTTATGCTTGGATTGCCTAGGACTAGGTGTGGGAGAGATTCTATATTTGTTGTTGTTGACAGGTTTAACAAGATGGCACACTTTATTGTATGCCATAAGACTAATGATGCAACTAACATAGCTGATTTGTTTTTTAAAGAGGTGGTGCGTTTACATGGGGTGCCACACACCATTGTTTCAGATAGGGATACTAAGTTCCTTTTACATTTTTAGCGTGTTTTATGGGATAAATTAGGAACTAAATTGTTTTATTCTACTACTTTCCATCTACAAACAGATGGACAAACTAAGGCTGTGAATAGGATTTTGGGTACCTTATTGTGTGCAATTGTTGGTAAGAATTTAAAAACTTGGGAAGATTGTTTTCATTTATTAAATTTCCATAAAATAAGAGCATTCATTCTTCTACTGGTTTTTCACCTTTTGAGATTTTATATGGCTTTAACCCTTTAACTATGCTAGATTTATGTCCTTTGCCTTTACCTAAGCTTGTGAGTCTAGATGGACAAAAGAAGACAGATTTGGTGAAGTCATTACATGAGAAAGCACGCACCAACATTGAGAAGTAGAACCATCTTTATGCTAACAAGGTTATAAAGGAAGGAGGCGCATTGTCTTTGCACTGGGTGATTGGGTTTGGGTTCACTTTAGGAAGGATAGATTCCCAAACCAAAGGAAAAGCAAGTTAGATGTACGTGGTGATGGCCTATTTTAGGTTTTGGAGCGTATTAATGACAATACCTACAAGATTGATCTACTAGGTAAGTATGACGTTTCTGCAACATTTAATGTTTCTGATCTTTCTTCTTTTGATTTGGATTCAGATTTGAGGACAAATCTTTTTTAGGAAAGAGAGAATGATGCTGATCAAAGGGGCTCCAATAGTGTCAAGGTCAAAGCAAGAGGCAATAAGAATGATCCATTGGCTCTTCCTAGTGGACCAATCACAAGAGCACGGGCTAAGGCTTTTGAGACAGCCATGAACTCATATGTACAAGACCAAGTAACAATTGAGTTGCAAGAGCATGAATTCATTAAGTGTGCAATTGGGCTTGAAGGTATACCTAAGCTACTCTATATGCTTGAAGCATGTTCGATTGATGAAGGGACTACCTAGCCTTATTTAATTGCTTAAACTTATTTGGGCTTTAATTATTTGTGATAGCTTGTGTTTGGATTTTAAAACACATGACTTAATGTACTTTAATAAGTCCTTGTAAGGTTGGTGCATGGACTTCACTTAAAACCCATTCTTTTGGTTGTAATTTAGTAAGATTAGTTGGCCCATAGGCTAATGGGTTTAGTTTAGGGTTTGGCTTTGTCTAAGGTATAAGTACCTTCTTTAAACTTCTGAAAATCAGATTGTTTTGATTAAATAAAGTTGAAAACGTTATTCTTATGTTTCTCATGAAAACGTATGTATGAACCCTAGCATAGGAATTGTGAGCTCTACAATCTCCATTGCAATAAGAATTTGATTTATACTTCAAGATTACTTGTAAGGGTTAATCTTTTCTTGATTAAATCCTTTTAAATCTTCTTCTTGAGTACAAGGGTGTTGTGGGTTTAAAGGGTAGAATCTGTCTTGTTCTTTGCTTTATGTCGAATTGCCATAATCTTGCATGAGTATATACTTTGATTAGGGTTGTCGTATTAGTTTATATAGTCATATTTTGTAGCTTGGTTGGTTATAGTTTGGTTACAAAAGTTGGTGGAATCCAATGTTGTTATAAGGATGACAATTTGGATAAAGTGTATTCATTGTGAAATGTGATTTGTTAATGAATATGTGATAAGCATGTTATGTGTCTTAATGATGTGTTAACATGTGTTAACATGTGTTAGTGTGTAGGAAATATGTTTTGACACATTTAGTGTGTTGAAAATGAATGAAAAATACAAAACGATGCAAATGTGTCCACAATGTGCATTTTTTGAAAATGTTGTGTTTGATTGTGTTTAAATTGGATTTTCTTGATTATGGACATGTTTAAATGTGTTATACATGTAAAAGGATGTGTTGGGAAGTGTTGGACAAGATTTGGAAGTGTTTGGTTTTGAGAATATTTGAGAAAACTTGAAAAATTTTGCAAAAAGGTTGAAAATAGGGCATGTCTCGGGTGTAAGAGACCCCTGCTAAGTGTTGCGTGCACGTGTGTTCGACACGCTCCTGCTCGTCTACTAGCGGACGGGTGCGTGGAGCACAAGCAGTGCACGAGTGTGGCGCACGCAGCCCCCACTTGTGTGCCCCCTGTCCCTCGAGCCCTATTTTATCGTAAAATATTTTCAGCCCTCCCAAAAGCGTCCCGACTCAATTTTTTAAGTGATTTTGATAATAAATTATCGAGTTTGTTTATAATTTTTATTATGCAATACAAAACCACCAAAACCCGATGAAGGGTATTTTGGTAATTTATCCCATAAGGACCTAAATGCAAAATTTTGAAAAGTTTAAAATTCTTCATTTAACATTAATAATTATTATTAGAACATTTCCAAGCTACAAAACCATAAATTGATGAGAGGCATTTTGATAATTTATCCTATAGGGACCTAAATACAAATTTTTGAAAAGTTTAAAATTTTCTCATTTAATTATTAATAATTATTATTAATAGATTATCAAGTCACAAGTCTCAAAAATCAATAATTTGATTACTCTTTTCTGTTATTGAAAAATAAATTTTTAAAATATTAATTTTCGGACTCGGACTTGGTCCGATTGAATAGAAATGTTACTTTAGATTAGAATTATATAGAATAATAATTCTAAATAATTTTAATCATTTTAGAATCAATAGAATTCTAGTGGGAGTAAGTTGATGAATAAATGTCAGTAAAGATTCAAATGAATTAATTATTAATTCATAAAACACATTATCGATTAATTATTAATTCATTAAAATGATTTGATCATTTTATGATTAACTAGAGTTTAAACTTGATATCTTTTAATTGTTAAAGGATATAAAATTTAAATCCTATTATTGAATAAATGAGACCATAATAAAATCTCCCTTAATAAAATATTAGGTTCAAGCCTTCCAATACAGTCAATAGGTTATTGGTATTCTGATGGGGTAACCCAATAACTATCAAGTGAGGACTTTCACAGGGTGTCGTGGTCTAGCTGACTTGTTTCTTAGTAGGCTGTGTCGGGCTTCTAATATCTGTCAGGTGAGGGATCTGATTGTTACTTATTTAAGAAAGGGCATTGAGTCTAACCTAACTAGGTTCAAGCACCAATAACTGTAAGTGAGGTTTATAAGTTTGATAAGAGCTTGATCACCCACTAAAACTAGTAATACTATTTTGATTGTATTCATTAAAGGAGTACTATTTTAAACTGAGTAGTGGGTGTTCTATTTGGTTTAAAGTCTAAAATTGAATAGAATGATATATACACTAGTCTTTTTGCACTTTCCAATTGATCAAGTGATATCCATTTGATGAATTATAATTTCTTTTTAAAATACTCGATAATTATAAAATTACTAGATCTGTCTTTAGGGTCTGGTAATGGAATCACAGAATTGTTCTGGATTCTGAATAGTTAGGCTATATAATTAGCCTACTAATATCTCAAACCATTTTAATGATGTTTTATCAGAAGAGAGAGACCTTCCACAAATGGATGGATGATAATCTTAAGGTAAGATTATATATCCTGGTGTCGATGAGTGTTGACTCATGGGCACGGCAAAAGGACATAGATGATGTCTCAGAAAAATATCTCTCTTTCTAGAAACATTTAGAAAGAGTTGAAATAATAGGCGGTGTGAATTGTCTACTGCTCTGTTTGTTAGTAGACGGAGTTTGAAAATAACGCAGGAGTCCCATCTTATGAAGATTATTTATCTGATGAGGTAATTAGACACCTCAGGGTGTTTTATGGACTTTATGTTGAGAATGGATCTGATCCTTTAATAATTCTCACCTCTCTTTTACCAATTTATTATCAATTATTTTATGAACAAGTTAGAGTCAACTCTCCCTGAATTGATAAAGGAAATGTGTTCCTAATCAAATGAAAAGGGTACGAAAAAAGGTAAATAGGTTACTAGAAATCAAGTCAATGATGAGTGTCATTATTACAGGAAGCTCAGTCAATGGAAGATGAATTGTCCTCTATACCTGAAGAGACTGAAATAAAAGAGAGTGTATGAACGTTTTTTAATCGTGTTATTGAAATTGAAATAAATATTATTTTAGATTCTCATTTTTGGAATAGTGATTCAGCTGCCACCTTACATATTTGTATATTGTTACAACACCTTTATAGTAAACAGGTATTGGATAAAGGTATAGTGACACCAAAGATGGTGAATAGAGCAACTGTTACTATCATATATTCAGGAACCTGCAGACTCAATTTAGCATCAGGCCATATTTTGTATTATACAAAACTATGTATTTTGATACAGCCGATAGAAATATTTTATCTGTCAGTTAAAGGTGTAAACAAGGTTATACTTGCAAGAATGATAGATATAAATGTTGTATTTATTTGAGAAATAAATTGATTGGCACTGATTTGAATGTTAATGGCTTGCAAGTCATTAAGACAAATGTTATTAAACATGATAACACACTGCTAGTGAGAAAAGATCTAGAAATAGATTTAATTCAAGATTTATTTGGTCTCGTCAATTAAGTCATGTTAGGTGTTGATGGACTTGAACATCCATAAAGTTCTGAACCTTATCTGACTTGTGAATCCTGTATTCAAGATAAAATGATCAAATTATCCTTTGATGGTCAAGGGAAAGGAGCCAATGAAATTCTTGAATTGATATATATTGATGTATGTGATCCATTTAATGAAATGGCCATAGAAACTTTCTTAAACTTCATAACTTTTACTGATGCTTAGTCATGGAATGATTATGTGTGCTTAATGAAGTACAATTCTGAATTATTTGAAAGGTTCAAACAATTCAAAGTTGAAGTAGAGAAACTAACGGGAAAGAGTATTAAAATTATACGACTTGATCGTAATAGTGACTACTTGAGTACTGAATTTCTAGATTTTCTTCAAATAAACGGCATAATATCTCAGTTAACTCTTCATTATACACTACAGTATAAGGGTATATTAGAATGGAGGAATCGCACTTTACTTGATATGGTATGATTAATGAGTTTCACTAACTTACCTTTATATCTTTAGGGTTATACCCTAAATACCACAATGTACATTTTGAACAGGATTTCATCCAAATCTATTTCTAACACATCATATGAGATATGGTATGAGAAGTTTTTAATCTTTAATCATATAAAGACTTGGGATTGTTCAGCTTATGTTTAAAGTGTTAAACCTGAGAAGCTGGATATGAAGTTTGAAAAAATTTGATTTATAGAATATCCTAAAAATAGTTTGGGATATTATTTCTACTTTCATGATGATCAAAGAAGTTTGATCAGAAAATACGCATAGTTCCTCGAGAATTAGTTCATTGAGGAAAGTGGTGTAGGCAGAATTGAAGAGCTTAATGATAATCAACCTAAGTTAGATGAACCTGTTGATGCAAATGACCCTGTTCATATAGATGAACTTGTTCGTTTTAGTCCTCAACTTTCTATACACTATTCTCTTTATAGCCTTACTAGGATATCATGTCTTTTGTATAAATGTTTCTTCTTATCAGATGATGATTTTAAATCATGTATGATAGGAGAAAATATACGAAAGAAAGATCCTAAAACGTATAAAGAGGTGATATTAGATATCGATTCTGGAATATGGCTTGAAGCCATATAATTCAAATTGGACTTTATGTATACTTCTTAAGTACGATCACTTGTTGATATACTAGAGGCAATTATTCCTATGGAAAATTATTCCATGAGTTGTTATACTAAAGTCAATTCGAATATTCTTTGCTATTGCATCTTATAATGATTATGAGATAGTTATAAGATATGTAAGTTGCATAGATCTATATGTAGATTAAAGCAAGTTTTTAAAATATGATACATATGATTCATTGATGCAATCAAATTGTTTGATTTCATCAAGAGTAATGATGGACCTTTTAGTTTATAGAAAGGAGAATGAATATATCATTAAAATTTTTAATGACTGAGGCTAAATAGTAGTGATCTAATGTGTTATCCATAAAAGATCTGAGAAATGTGACCTATATTTTGGGTATTCATCTCTATATAGATAGACTAAAATGAATAATAGGTTTATCTCAGATAAAGTACATAGAAGCATACTGAAGAGGTTCAGTATGAATGACTCAAAAAAGGGTTACTTACCCTACAGTCATAATATAAAAGCGTAAGAAGAAGAATCTGTATGCTTCGGAAGTAATAGGTAGTCTTATGTACGCTTTGCTATGTACAGGACCTAATATAGTGTATACTATAAGTGTCACGTATAGATATCAGACGAATATTGGAGAAAAACATTAGATAACGATCAAAAGAATCCTTAAGTACTTGTGAAAAACTAAGGATTTAGTATTGATGTGAGCCCCGTGCTTAAATCTTAAGGGTATAATGGTCATTTTATATTTTTACTGTTCGTCCATTTGCATCCATCTCATATACCGTGTGCTCGTGAGTGCAATTTCGTAACTTAGATTGAGAGTTTGATCGATTAAGATAGAGTTTTGGGGTCATAAACACAGGGACCTCAACATAATTAAAGTGATATTAAATTTGGGGAGTATTAAAGTGAGATTTCAATTTTTGGTGGGTTCGGTCTACCGAATGAATGATTCGTTTAGTTGAAATTTTGAGGACTCTCTAGAAAATTTGTGGCTTCAAATTCGTTAAAATGAATAGGGGGATTCGTTTGACCGAATTGGACTTCGTTCGATTGAAGGAGCCATTCGTTCGACCGAAGTGTTGGTTCGTTCAAACGAATGAGGATTCGTTTGATCGGTAATTTGGAAGCTCTCTGACTTCTATAGACGTCGAAGGATTCGTTCGATCAAAGGGGGTAATTTGTTCGAATGAATTTTGATTTGTTTGACCGAATCGGCTCAAATTGACAATTTTATCCTCTTCTGAAAGCTTCTCCCTTAAGAAAACTTAAAGGCAAAATGGTAATTTTGTCCTTGTTTCTATAAATACTGGGTCAAAGCTCAGATTTCACAATTTTCTTCTTTCTTTCCCTCCTCTCCCTCACATTCGTTCTCTCCACTGTCCTTCTCAGTCGTCTCTCAGATTCTTATCGCATTTTCAATTTTTTTTCGCCTGTCGACGGTATTTGTCGCATCTAACTACCCGGGAGCGCCAATTTGGCGATAGAAGTGCGGAGAACGAAAAGAGCATCTAGGGTTTCCTTCAAAGAATTTGGGATTTTTTGACTTTCGAGCTAAATCGATGAAAACCGACCATACCACGAGGTTCGTAGCAACATTTTTAACTTGTCTACATATTTTGCTTCTCATTTTATGAACTTTAATTTGTATGGGTTTTACTGTTCATCCATAGAGTTTTTGACTAGATTGATCGCATGTGCTTAGATTTTTCATGTTATTTGAGTTGTATTAAGGTCAAGAGAATCGTAGGAAGTTAGAAATATGATTTTTGAGAAATTAGGTTAATGTGAATAGTAATTAGAGTTACTGTTCTGACGGGCGTGTGGGTCCAAATTACGAAATTAGGATGAATTATGCTTGTATAGCTACAATGTGGGTTCGTGGTAGAAGAGGTTAGATAAATAGATGTGTAGCGGGGGTTTTTAGTCGATTTCATATGTTAACTGATTTTAGGAAGAACCCGAATTAGCATGCATTGCACGTCATTTGAGTCACATACATGTTTTAGAATGTATATTGATATATACTTGAATACTTGTGTTTAGGTGATGATACGTGAGCGAGATATCTACGTGGCACACCGAGAAACAAGGGAAACTAGGGAGTGTGTACCCTCCCTATTCTGTGAGTGAACTACTTTTATGTTTTCTTATTTTGGTTTATGTGGAATATGTATATGTTTTGCATGGATAATGGCCATGGGCCACTTTTTGGGATATATTATGTTTTGATGATGATTTTATGACATTGATACGGTCGATGATCCGAGTTTTATATATGTTTATATTGATGATATGGCCAGTGGGTCAAGATTTCATACTTATTGATGTTGACAGCCATCGAGTCGATTTTATTTGATATGTGTTGATGATATGGCCTTTGGGCCTGATTGTGATATTTATGGTGATGTTGGCCATGAGGGTCTGTTGTTCACAGTAGCTACTGGTTGTAGCCTAGGGTCGACCTGAGTAGATAGAGGTCGCCTAGTTGAGTGTGGAGACTTAACAGGTGCGGGAGTCGTATGGTGTTATTATTGTTATGAGTGGATAGGTTAATCACCTGTGAATCTCATATTTGGATTAGCACGATGTCACCACGTGACTAATCCATGGCGAACGTTGGTGGTGGGCACGTTTTCTAAAAACCAAGCATGTTATATTTACTTGCATTTAAATTTAATTTTATAAAATAACATGTTTTGGTTGCATATAAAACCCACTAATGGTCTCGGGATACCCTCGACCATGGGTAGTCGTCGAGAATGGGAGCCAGCCTAATGATTTACATTTATAACTTGTGTTTTGAGGTTTTGGACTAAAAAGAATTTCTTTGAAATTTTAGTTGTTTTATATTGGAGTTGAGATAGGTTTCCATACCTTTGAGTTATACAAAACTAGATTATATGTGGTTTCAGTTCACTCACTGAGTATATTCCCTTATACTCATTCCCCCCTCACTTTCCAGTTACAAGTTAAGAAATCGTCAAGTGGTGGTGATTCTTCCAGACTTTGGAACTATCAGGTATAGCTCTGTGATCAACTTGCGTAGATTTGCATTAGTCCACTGGATATGTATTTTTGAAAAAGATGTAGTAAATTATTTATTTCCTTATGGATTGTAAATATATTTTGATAAATACTTTTTATGATGGATTTATATAAGTTTTAAAGTGTTTGTGGATTGTTTGAAATGAATTGCATTTTGGGTGGTTGGATGGATTTGTGTTAGAAGTATGGTATAAAATGATTTTGAAATAGGTTTTATAAAGGTCTTACAGGCAGATAGATTGTATTTTGTGTGACTAGATACACCTTAGAAGCCTGTGGCGGTTGTCACGTGTGGGACCCATGGGTTGGGGTGTGACAACTTAATTGGTATCAGATCTTTTGGTTTTAAAATGATTTTGGAAACACCCAAACTTGGTTTTCAAACTATGTTTTGAAATTCTACATTTAATTTTATAATTTTGAGAATTT
>JAVXUL010055931.1:0-10415 GCA_035590515.1 Trichilia minutiflora
AGGCTCCTGATCAACAGAGTCGAAGTATTAACAAAGGAACTCCTAGAGATCAGACAACAGTTGGCCAGGGAACTAGTCGCCCCAAGAGAGAAAAGAACATCATCTCCTCCTAGGGAATGGGAAAGCCAAACTCGTTGAAGTGGTCGTGCGGAGAAAATTTGATGGTCCAGGAAAACACATGGCTACGCATCAACATCCAAGCTGACAGCCTTACAAAAAAGAAAAGCCAAAACAATCGAAAGGTTGATGGACGAACCCCGAGCATCTCACAAGGTCAACGCTCCCTTTAAAATTTATGAAGGGTAGGGGTAGAGAAGAAATAACATCAACAGACATCACCAAGGGACGAGCAAATGGAAAGGGGAGCACCACTTGGCCCCTACTAACATAAAGTTGTACCTCAACAAGAAATATGTCCGAGAAAAGGAAGCCGCAGCAACCGCCGATAGGAAGGAAATGGAGGATTGCGTAAGGAAGGTATTATAAGAAATGAGAGCGCGGAGCATTCCCGTTCAGGAGCAGAACCCAGGGACCAAGGAAGTTCCTACTCCTGCCCTCACATCTCCCCTTTCAAAGCAAATTCTAGCCTTATAGCTCCTCAAAAAATTCAAGATGCCTCAGCTGACTGCCCATTTTAGGAAGACTGACCCCTTCTTGCACATAGATACGTTCAGGGAGATGATGTTGATTCAGGGTTTGACAGAACTACAAATGTACCGAACCTTCGACCTGTTTTTAAAAGTGCCAGCTAGGCATTGGTATAAAAGCCTGCCACCCACCAGCATCCACAGCTTCAATCAACTAACAACCATCTTTGAGAATGAGTTCAAGGGAATGGTAGTCACTAACCAAGATCGAAACACTCTGAAAAAAAACCCGAGCATTCGCAGGTTAGGAGAAAGGTCGGCAGGATGACCGATAAAAAGGTAAGAAAAGTCGTCACCAGAACCCTAGGTATAACAGCAGGAACGTAGATGGATTTGATAAAAGTCAAGAAAATTATTTTCATAATCTACGCAAGGACAAAAGACCCGAGACCCCTCCAGTAAGGAATTCTCCTGGGAGAATTGAACAGACAACTGCCCAGGAATTCACGCTCCCAAAAGCTCCCATGTCAAAAAATTATGAGCATACCACAAGTGGGGGACTTTTTGTCACCATGCCTTAAAAGTATAAGAGGCAAAAATTCCCAAAAATAACAAGGGTCGATCCTGCTAAATTCACAAAGAGGGCGGTCACACAAAGTATGGATCTGAGTAATCAAATCAAGATACTAGTTAAAAATCACTACCCCACTACTATGTTATGGATTCTTCGTAACCTTTCTCATGAGCCAAACAGTATCAAGAAAATGAAAATGACTAGGGTTCACACCGCATCATGATCATTTCAAGGGAATTTTTTGGGTAGTCTATAAGGGCTTCTTGAGCACTAACTAGGAAGGCCCTCAATGAGTGGTTCAAGCAGTCAGACTTGGAACATATAAGCTAAGCTCAACTCAATAGCAATATCCCAAATAAGGCGTGAAAATTGGAGATGTTAAAAAGTACTGTCCCTGAGAGAGCCTCTCCTCAAGTTGACTTACTTATAACATTCATTTGTATATTTTCTTGTATAAATAAAACAAAACATTTGCATCTCTCTTAGTATCTCCTAGAGTTTCTATTGTCTCGATATTCTCATCCTAGTGTTAAGGTTGGCTGTGGGTCATAAAATCCCTTAACACTAGTCATCTCAAAAATCCTGCCCATCCCAGATTTTCATAAATCCTTGGTCAAAATCAGACATCTTGAGAGTTTAAGACCTGATTTGTGATTAAAGTGCGATAAACTCTTGTGGTGTCAGGTCTTCTCCTAGTCTTAAGGTTGATCGTGAGCCCTAAAATTCCTTAGTACTAGTCGAGCCTAAAAATCCTGTCCAACCCATGTTTGCATAAATTCTTTGGTCCAATTAGACATTCTGAGAGTCTAAGACCTCATTTGTGATTAAGGCATTGTAATCCCTGGTAGCGTCAGGTCACTTCAGAGTTAAAAATCCTGTCCAACTCAAGCTCGTATAAATCCTTTGGTCTAATCAGGCATCCTGAAAGTCTAAGACCTGATTTGTGATTAAGGTGTGGTAATCTCTGGTAGCATTAGGTCCCTTCAGAGTTAAAAATCCTGTCCAGTCCAGGTTCGCATAAATCCTTTGGTCCAATCAAGCTCCTAAAAGTTTAAGAGCTGATTTATGATTAAGGCACGGTAATCCTTGGTAGTGTCAGGTCCTTTCAAAGTTAAAAATCCTATCCAACCTAGGTTCGTATAAATTCTTGGTCCAATCAGGCATCTTAAGAGTTTAAGACCTTATTTGTTATTAAGGTTCGATAATCCCTGGTAGTGTTAGGTCCCTTCAAAGTTAAAAATCTTGTCCAGTCCAGGTTCGATTAAATCCTTAGTCCAAACAGGCATCTTGAGAGTCTAAGACCTGATTTGTGATTAAGGTATAGTGATCCTTGGTAGTGTCAGATCCCTTTAGAGTTAAAAATCCTGTCCAGTCCAGGTTCCCATAAATCCTTGGTCCAATCAGGCATCTTGAGAGTCTAAGACCTGGTTTATGATTAAGACACAGTAATACATGGTAGTGTTAGGTTCTGATCGTCCCCAGTTTCATAAATCCTTAGTCCAAATCAGACATCGGAAGAGTCTAAAACCTAGTTTATGATTAAGGCGAGGTAAACCCTGGTGGTGTCAGGTCATCTTCCAACGTTTAAAATGGCTTTAAGCCCTTAAAGATCCTTGGCCCTAATTGAGAATGCTCTTAGGGTTTTAGGTGGAGTTAAGCTCCAAATTTCACCAAATAAAGATACCTGAAGACCCCTGATCCTAGTAGAGGATACTCTTAGGGTCTCGGATGAAGTTAAGCTCCAAGGCTCTTTAAATGTACTACTGGGCCCGAGATGTTTATTACCATTCTCGAAGCACGGTCAGTAATTATTCACTTAGCTGATTTATAAGCCATGATTAAAGCTTCCTCAGAAATTAGTTAAGTGAAGAAGAAAAAAATAGCCTGAGAGACACATAGAAATGAGCAAAATTCCTTTTCATTCATACAGAATTGGGATACATGTACATGTTGTACATACAAAGAATACAAAAAATATTCTAAGTTCTAAAGTACTCGGTGGGAGGCCTTCTTCATCCTCAGTCTAATATCTCTACCGATGCATCTTCTACACGAGGGACAAGAGAGGCTTCTTCATCAAGCGCCTGGGGGACAAGAGGATTTTCTTCCCTCTCTCCAACGGGAGAGGCTTCTTCATCATAAGCAGCTCGGGAAGGAGAATAAGCACCATCCTGGCTCGCTGGGAGGCCAATGGTTCAGTACCCCTGGTGGCTGCCTCAGAAAGACCTTCGGTCGTGTCAACAGAATGAACTTTATCTCTCAGTCTTCCGTTATCAGTATCTATCTCGCCCGTCTGAGCCGTAGGGGGATCATCTTGAGAACGGTCCCAGAAGTTCCTGGGACGTCATAGCCTAACTGATTGAGCAACTAGTGCAGGTCCAACTCCGGGTACTCCTGGAGGAAGAGACGGCTTGTCAAATTTATGCCTTCATCAACTCCCTCGTTGTACTGGTCGACGAGTCAAGTTGGCACCTCCTCTAATTTCTTTCTTTGCCCCTCAGAGAACTGTTGAAAATTTTTGTGCGCCTCTCCCAATGCCCGGAGCTCTTCTGTCAGAAAGTTCGTCCTATCCTCCGATCTCACCAGTTTTAACAGGATTATTGAGTAATCCTCTTTTTTTTTTCGATTGTCTTCCTCCTTCAGCGTCTGGTACAACTCCTTTAACTTGTTAAGCTGACCAGTGACACTTTTCCTAGCTCGCTCAGCAAGGTCGCTCTTAGCCTTCACAGCATCAAACTGGGCCTCAACGGCCGATAACTTCCCCTGTTTGTCTTCTTTATCTTTGAGTCGCTGAGCCCTCTCACCCTCCAAGGCTGAAATTTTGGCCGACAGCTCCTCTCTCTCTTTAACTGCCTGCTCCTGGGTGGCCATTATTATATTCTGGGCCTTCTCCTCCAACTTCTTCACGGTTTTGAATGCCCGCTTCCAGAAAGTAAGGGCATTCTTGAAGTCGTCGATGAAAAGGTACAATATGTAGGCATTTTGAATCAAGGAAAGGCACAAGGGAGATCAGTATCTCCGAAAGAAAGAATAGGAAAACTATAAAAATACTTAAGGAAGAAAAAGACTTACCCGGTAAGAGAGGACACTCAGCCAGTTGAGAGACTCTTCTGGAGGGACGCCTACCATATCCTCCCCTTTCTTGGACGAGATTACCTCCCGAGCAGAATTCGTCAAGAGAAGGAGATACCCAAAATTCTCCCTTTTACTTTCAGGGAGATCCTCCACAAAAATTCCGTCCATATCCCTGGCACTTTCCTTGGTGATCGAGAATGGGTCCTCTATCACAAAAAGAGGGGGGTCTTCTCGCCCTTGTCCAGCCCCAAAAATTGATGGTTTGTCACCCGATATCCCTTTTGGGTCAGATTGCTGCTTTAGGCCCTGACTTGAGGCCTCTTGCATATTTTGTCTTAGGATTTGGGGGATTATTGCACCCTCCACATGATCTGGAACCTCCTTCGACTGATTATCAACTGGGTGAGGCGGGAGGTGTACCTTCTGCTTTTTCTTCCTCGCCTCAGCTAGGCCTTCCTCTATGGGTTTTTTTTCTTTGTCTTCGACTGGGGTTGGGTCAACCTTCTGGGGACACTTCTCTGGCTCTTCCCTTAGCTCCTTGAAGGAGATGCCCTTCTCCTTGGGGTGGATGGCCTTCTTCCCTCCCTCTTTTTTAAAAGTCTTTTTCGGTTCCCCCTTCGTTGGCCCTTTCTCTTTATCATCCGAGGCCTTTGTCTTCGGGTCGACGGCCTTGAACATTATCAGGGCTCCCTTGGAGAGCATGCTCCTCAAGACGTCGTTAGACCTCCTCCTGTCCGCCAAGGTCTTTTCGGTCCCCACCTCTATAACAAGGACAATATAGTTAGCCTTCAAAATGAAAGGAAAAGAGTCAGTCAAAATGAGTGGTTTAAGAGCCCCTTACCTTTATTCATTTAAGCTCTCAGTTTAAATAGCTCGATTCTACACACCGCCTTGGATGTCAACCCTGAGGCAATCATGCTGTTCACATTCAGAAGCTGCTTGACATCCATATTAGGAAGCTCCAGGGGTTTATTTCCCACACCCACTGAGATGTCTGCCTGGTCCCTCCCAGTGACTGTAATAGAAGGTCTGTCGATAGTAGTATAATTCCCTCCTTAATAAAGAGAAAAAGTACTTATCATATACTTATCCGACTCTTGAAAGGAGGGAGGAAGGGAGCAGGGAGAAGGCTCAGTGCAATCTCCACTGGCGATAAACTAGCAATCTTTCCAGTCCTTGTTACAGGAAGGAGTGCCTTTCACTTTGGACTGGAGTCCTCCACAAACTTAGAGAAAGTACCACCCGGGGTACTGACTGATATTCTTCCTGAGGGAGTACAAGTGTAATACCTCATCAGGAGTCGGGGCAGGACTCTCCTTGAGGAAACTCAGTATGAACAACCCGTTTAGGACCCTCCCACTGTTCAGGGTAAGCTAGTAAGGAGGGATCCTTAAGGCTTTAAAGAGCTTGACAAAATAGTTTTGTAGGGGAAGGCAGGCCCCCAATAGCAATGCTCCTCGTTAAACGCCATTTTTCCTAGCATCAGATTACTTAAGACCTCACTCCCACGCAATACCCTTAGCTGCACGCTGTCAGGAATATCAAAAGCCTATCTGAAGGCCAGCAGGTCCGTCTCAGTCACTGTTGAGACGAATCGGTCTGCCTTATTGGGCCCCCTGACCCAAGCCTGCTTGAAAACACTCCTTCCATTTTCATTGGACTCTTGGGTCCTGATGGGATCCCTGGCCTCTTCCTAACCACTGACGGGGGCGTCAGACAACTTGTTTTTGTTTGTCATATTCCTAACCACAGGAAAACTCAGAGATATATAAAGGCCCGAATATACCCAAAAATTTAAAAGAGACCCCAAGCTCTTTATTGTTTTTAGTGAAGGTGAGAAGTCTATTAGTAACACGTGAAGAAGGACTCGAGCACGAGCACTTGCAAACACATAAGAAAAGAACAAAAGACAAGGAAGTAGAAGTAAAAACCGAAGCAAAAAGGGAATAGAGAGCACCAAAGTCAGAGATTTCGCAGGAGATAGAAAGGTGAAAATGATAGCTGAGGAAGGGGAGTATTTATAATAGGAAAGGACTAATCTCCACCATCAATCTGAAAGGACAGAGGATGGCCACGTGTCTAAGCCCCTTCAATGCCTTTGCGTCTCGAGAAACGGTTGACTACCAGCCATCAGGGTTCTGACACGTGGCCTATTCACAGTCAAGTATTCAAAGCTTTTTGAAATACAAAGCGTCGCAAGCTCAAGGACTGCTGTGTGACACAACCTCTGACATACCGCATTTAATGAAGGAGAATAAATAACCTCGAGAGAAGATACATTACCAGACACCAAAAAGCTTCATCAAGTAGCGCTTTCAATGAACGGAGTAACATCTAAGGTGCTCCAACTGTCTCAGCAGATATCCCCTTCATAGTAAAGATTCGCCTCAAGTCTTGTAGAGTTCCCCCTACCCACAAGAGCTAGATTGATCCAACCAGGAGTTTCTGGCATACGCTTTACAAGTCTCACACCAGAAACTGGGGGACTATCTGTTAGGAAAAATATACGGATGACACATGGGATCCCATCAATAAGAAACGTGACACTTTTGCCTCAGATATTTTAGTCTCTCAGGTGGACCCGACCTCAGGTCCCTAGGAGTCAGTCTTTTGGGGAAACCCAGTCTCCCACCCTAGAAAGTCATCCTTTCAGACAGATCTGCCTCAGGACCCAGGAAGTCAACCTTTCGGGGGAACTCAGTCCCTCACCCCAAGGGGCCATCCTCTCAGAATTCAAGAACGCGCCACAGTTCTCAGGTACCAGCATTCGTAAGCCTCAAGAAGTCTATGTCACCTTAGGATGAGCCCAGTCATCCCCTAAAAGTGCAGAATCAGCCTTAACAACAGCCAAGGCCTCCCAGAGAAAACATCTCCGCTTCACCAATATGTATGCCACCCCGATCAAAAATGGAAATGATAGCTGACGCAGCAGGCCCTATGGTAGGAGTAGATGCCCTGCCCTAGGAGTTCTCTGTCCCATCCTCCATCTATTTTTAGACAAATGTTACAGTAGCATATCTGAAATTTATAGAAGTGTCAGCTGAACGTTAATGAAATACGACTACACATTGTCCAAAGGTACTAGAGTCCCATCATTCCTATTTTTCGATGTCTAGTCACATCACTAGGACACTATATAAAAGGGGGTTCTCTATCAAAGAAGGGGTCGAGATCTTTAGAGTTGAGCCTTCTACTGCTACTTTCCGCTGGCATTTCCTCTCTCATTTCTCTCCTCTCCACACTTAATAAAAGAGTTTCTTCTCCTACATTCTTTTCCGATATTACTTACCAAAAATTTGTCATATATTCTCTCACTATATCGACATCGAAGTTTTTTCATCGGGAACTCCATCCAGCGTGACTCTTAGCATCTTATTGTCTTGTAGGGATTTGGAGGTATGGCTCTGCAAGGGAAGATCCGGCCATCGACCATCTTCAACGTGGATGTGATGATGCAACAGTCACATTCATATTCATATTTCAATAAATATTAATTAACATTTTATTAATATTAATAAATATATTGAATATTTTTTTAAAATATTTATTTAAATTGAATTAATACTTCGAATGATTCGGTTAGCACTTAAATTAATAAATAATTATTAATAAAACAAAAAACTGTTAAAGTGAAATATGTTAAAATAAGCTGGCGAATATCCGATATTTATAAGAAAATCTTGTAACTCAAAAGTTATTGAATATCTGTTGATTTCCCATACAGAGAGACCATATCAACAGTCACTTGGCGGATGTTCGGACTTTCAACATGTTTCAATTGAATTGGAAAAGGACACCATTTCCTTTTTTTTTTAATCCTAAAGAATAAATAATTGACAATAAAAAAATCAATTTCGGATATCCAATCATTGAATGCATAATTTGAAACGTTCGTTTGATTGCAAACGAAAAAAAAGTATTAATTTTCACACATATTGAATTAACAAATTTTTACAAATTAAATAAAATTTTAATCCTATAATTAAATCTATTTTTTTGTTCTATTGAAACAAGTGAAAGTGCATGGAAAGCTTAATTTACGGATATCCAAAAGTACTGTGCATACCTTCAGCTTTACGTTTAGCTGAAAACTTTCTGGTTTTTCAACGAGTACATTTTATGTGAGAGTTCGATAGCTTAGCTTCCTCTCTGTTTCTTTATGGCTACAACCAAAAGAAACGAAGAACAAAATTTAATAAAAAAAATTAATGATTTAAATATTTCTTTTTTGTAATGTTTTTACCAATAACAATATATGATTGATATTTTTAATTCTCTTTTAATGATAACACTGATGGGAAATTTAAATTTTGCTAAAAAAATTTAAATTAAAAGAGAATCCCAATACGTAAAAAGAATAGTAGATTGTGTTTGTGCATTATGCAATTATACCATACACAACATCTACAAATAAATTATTAGATATTGGTGGTGGTGATTTGAAGCTCCTGCAGTATAATTTTTTATCAAATTAATTATATGGTTTCTACCCCTCTTAAAGACAACTATCTTATGGCTTTTGGGGGTTACCACCTTTTATCACCCTAGCCTGTCATATTCCTATCTTCACTATAAAATCATCATCCCCTCCCCAAAAAAAGAACTACGTGTAGCTTGATCCCCCTACTGAAAGAAAAGAAGAAAAAGAAGAAGAAGAAGAACCAAAAGAGAGAGAAAGAAGAAAGAGAAAAGAAGGAAGGTACGGAGGCAGCTTGGGAGCTACCCAAGTCCAACCACAAATACAAACATAACCACCAAGCACCACTCCTCAACCATGGGCTATTCCTCGTTTGTTGTAAAAAAATTCATCAGAGATTTTTGTTATTGGGTGTATGAAAGTCGTTGGACATTTTTTGCACAAACAACTGGCGTCGTCTGTGGGAATCGAACGAAAAGTCATTGAAGCGTCGCTCCCCAGGTGATCACCCTACTCCCAAGATCATTCTTTGCTCTCAGGTGATCCCCCTACACCCAGGGGATCACTCTCTACTCCCAGGCAATCCATCCATCTCATCCTTGGAAACCAACTATCTTATCCTTGAGAGCTATCCATCTCATCCTTGGAAACCAACTATCTTATCCTTGAGAGCTATCCATCTCATCCTTGGGAACCATTCATCTCACCCCTGGGAACCATTCGTCTCATCCCTGGGAACCAACCGTCTCATTGTGAAAACCATCCATCTCATCCCTGGGAAACATGCGTCTCATCCCTGGGAGCCATCCGTCTCATCCTTGGGAGCCAACCGCCTCATCCATGGGAACCATCCGTCTCATCCTTGGGAGCCATTTGTCTCATCCCTAGGAGCCATCCGTCTCATCTCTGAGAACCAACCGTCTCATTCCTGGGAACCAACCTTCTCATCCCTGGGAGCCATCCGTCTCATCCCTGGGAACCAACCGTCTCATCCCTGGGAGTCATCCGCCTTATCCCTAAGGGTCATTTTGCCTCACCCCTGAGGGTTATCTTCTCCTGACCTGAGGTGATCTCTCCAACCCCAAGGTGACTTTATCCAATCTGAGACTTATCATTATTTCTCATTACTATACTGCCTTGTTTCGATTGTCTTTTCACTATAAATCACTGATACCAAGCTCTTTCGCTCGATGACCCCCTCCTAGTGTTCCCTAATATTAGTCGAGCTATCTCCTAGTGTCACAATTGACTTTTTAACCGTAAAATCTCCTAACATATGTTGAGCCTCCTCTTAGTATCCCAGTTCTCTCGGGCACTAATCGAGCCATCTCTTAGTGTCACGATTAGCTCTTTAGTCGTAAAATCCTCTGACACTAGTCGAGCTTCCTCCTAGTGTCTTGATTCTCTCGAGCACTAGTCAAGCCATATCCTAGTGTCACGACTGGCTCTTTAATCGTAAAATCTCTTGACACTAGTCCAGCCCCCTCCTGATATTCTCTAACACCAGTCGAGCCATCTTCTAGTGTCACAATTGACCCTTTAATTGTAAAATCCTGTGACACTAGTTGAGCTCCATCCTAGTGTCCCCTAACACAAGTCGAGCCATCTTCTAGTGTCGTGGTTGGCTCTTTAGTCGTAAAATTTTCTGATACTAGTCGAGTGATGAGTACATAAAAGTGTATGTATATTAAGGTTAAATTTATCATTTTACACTTCAAAGTATGATTAATTCTCTCCATTTATGCATATTTCTAGTTTTTGA
>JAVXUL010055942.1:0-10414 GCA_035590515.1 Trichilia minutiflora
ATATTAAAATATGATTTTAATAGAAAATGATAAATTTTAAATTAAAGTGTTTAATTTAAAAGAAAATTATCATTTTACCCTTATGTATAATATTGATCAAGGGTATTATGATAAATATATCATAATTTTGGATTTATGAAAATTTAAAATATATATTAATATGTATAAATATAAAATTCTTTAATAGTTAGAGAATTGGACAAGTGTTAGAATTTATATGGATATTATTTTGACACTTAACATATTTAATATATTAATTAATTAATTAATTTTTTCGTGATCAAAATTTTAAGCAAGTTTGACTTGGACTTATCCATGTATTATGAGCTTGGATGTATCACATTAGAGCACCATTATTTTATATATTTATTTGGATAAATATGAAAATATATAAATGGTAAAAATGAATAAAAAATCAATAATTTTGGGTCTCCTTCTTCTCCAAAATGTGGGCAGCCATGGGAGGAGCTGAGGGAGGATTGAAAAACTCATGCTTTTAGGTTTAGTCTTCATCAAAAATGAAACCTAGCAAGTTATGTACTTAAACCTCTCATTTAGCACTCATTTTGCACCCTTGTGTTTTCATTGAATTGTATAGATTTAGGGCAAGTGTTTTAGGAAGAAAACTTTCATTTATGTATGTTTTAGGTCATTAGAAACCAATATAATTATCCATAGTCAATGATTTATCACACAGTCATACTAATATATCATTAGTCATTTGATCAAAGATATCACAACTACTCTTTATATTGAGACATATTATTCACTTGTATATATCGTATTGGGCTAGTCACGCTTGGTGAAAGAAGCTTGATGATAATATATTCTTATTGTATAAAAACAAATGATGATTAAGATAGAATTTGTTAACTCATATATTATAGTTTGAGATCTTAAGAGGATCTGTCATACACAAAAATCAAAATCTTTGGTCAAAGTACGCAAGTTTAAAAAAGTAATTTTAGACGTACGATCTCATATATGATTGAGGTCCTAATTCTATGATCAAGTTAGGATTTCGATGATACCATGGCCTGTTCTCGATCGATAACCAACAGTAAAGGGACTTTACTACATATAAATATGACTATAAGAATCATGATATCTTGTTAGAGGTCGCTCATGATCATTGAAAATTTCGATTATAATGAGTTATGTCGAAGTGATACGAAAGGGTTTGTATCGACTCATATTTAGTTTATAATGAACTCAGGAGATTACACACAATAATCGATAAGTTGACAATAAATAAATATTTTTGTGTTGACGAAAATTAAAATTGCTTCAATATATTGATTGGAAAAAGCAATTTTATTTTTTAATATAAAGAATATTTTTTCAATGATGACGTGCTAGCATATGTAAGTTCAGAAAATATTTTGATAATTTTTTAATACTGTAAATATAATTTACGAATATATATATATATATATATATATATAATAGATATGTTATTTATTAATGATTAAATAATTATTATTTAATTAAATAGATACTTAGTTGACAAATGACACAATAATTAGTTGCTAAATATCAAAATCTATTTAAATCTTATCCATCTATTTTTTAATGAATTATTAGAATTAATTATTTAATATATATATATAAATTTTTTTCTTAATCATTATTTAAATATTTGAAAGTCAAAACATTTATTATAAATAAATATTATTGTCTATAATATTTACTTAATCTCTCTGTAATATATTAATTAGATTAATATTAGATAATATCAATTGCTATAGATTAATTGATATTGAATAGATTTTTGAAATCCACCTTTTAAGAATTAACACTTGTCCTCAGTTTTTTTTTTTGAAAAAAAGAAAAGAAAAATGGTGAAAGATAAGGATGAAGTATTCAATTTGGATTAAATAGTTTTTCTTCTTTACTTCTTGCTGTTAGAAAAACCATTTTTGAGAAGTGGTGATAAAAAATTTTGTTTTGAACAAAAATCCAAAGAAGAAAAAGGAGAAAAAGAGAGAAAAGGAAATGATGGAAAAAGTTTTTATAATTTTCTTGATTATACACGAGTAAGGGAAAAATTTTCTACGAGTAGAAAATTTATTTAGGCTTATTGAAGCTTATTAACTTACTGTAGTCTCCTAACATATAAATAGAATGATCATTAACAAATCAGTGTGTGAATACGGCTGGAGGTGAGTGAAAACAATTTAGCTTTTCGAATTGCAAACGGAGAGATATGTAAATACTTCTTTTGTTTAATATACATATATCAACATGTTTTAAATATGTTAAAAATTTTAAAATTTTCATATTACTAGTGAGGATCCTTCCATAACTTTTCTGCACGGTTTGTAAGATAACTATAGCTCTGGAGTGGGCAAAAAAATCAAAATTTTCCTATTTTATGCTATATAGAAATCCACAATTGATAAGAGTAAAAATGCAATACCATGCTATACAATATAGGCTATTGCATCTCATTGACCACCTACCCTATTTCATGTTGTATAATCGATTCTCATCCTTAGATTATAGAATTCTATTTATGTTATTTATACTGTATGGAATCCATACTTATCACAAATTAATACCAACACGCAAGATTAAATATCAATACTATGACGTATAAGATCAAAATCAATATCAATAGCTCACAAGGCCAAAATCAAATTAGAACACAAAATATTAGCTTTCTGGCCTTATTGGAATAAAAACCGCGATCAATATACACATCCAAGTAAGGATCAATAAAATTATCAATTATTTATAAAATTATGTTCAAAACCATTTTATAACGGTATAATCAATTTCAATGTCAACCCAACACTTGGCTATCTTGGTCTCAATTATAGACAAGTTATTTTATCAAAATATATTGGTCCTACAAACCTCACAAATCACACATAAACCAAACAAATGATCAATACGATAGTGAAAAACATTTATAAAAATCCTCTTATATATATATATGTCATCAAAATCATTTATAATGATGTATATGTGCAAACCAATATTTGTCATGCCCTGACCTTAGGAAAGTGGCCACGTGACAATTGTCGTGAACTCAAAAAATACATTCTATTACGTAGAATGTATCCTAAGGATGCACAAAGCAATGAAAACCTGTTTGAATCCATTTTTAAACATAAACACAATATCTCAGTTTTCAAACATTTCTATAATACATATAAATGATCATCAAATTTCAATACAACTTTTATATAATAAAAGTTATTCTAAACAACGTATTATAAATAGTATTCGATCGAATAAAATATATAAACTCAAATTATAGATTGCATTTTTCTATTTAGTGGACTATATTGCAAATAATTGAGTCGAGTACCTATAAATGTACTGAAAACTCTAATCAATCTTCTTATGTCTGCTCACGACTGCACTATCCTGAAATTGGAGAAATGATAGGTGAGTATTTTTTCAAATATTCAGTGAGTAAATAAAAAAACAAATAGACATATAAGGAATCCTTGTTTGAAATCATATTATCAAATCTCATATGGCATACCAGCAACCATTTTTATTTCGAGAATGAATTCTTTGGGGATAAAATCTCAATGAAAGAATATAATCCGTTCTGTGGTCTATAGATTTTTCATCTTAGAACGACCTTTACCTTATAGAAATAGTCTAGTGTTTGAGATAATTCACTTTGTGGTTTATTGAGTTTTCCTCCATAGGATAACCTTCACCTCATAATATAACACCCGGTATTTTGAGTAAGGGCATTTTCATCTTTTTATTAACATATGCCTGGGTTTTGTAAAGATTGATAATATTTCAAGGGTTGATATGTGATTTTGAAAGAGTTAGAATGATTAAGAAATGAGAATGGATGTCAAAAATTGAGCAAAAATTCGATTGCAAGAGAAAACTCAAAGTGGGAAACATTCGGTCGAACGAATGCTTGGCTTCGTTCGAACGAATAGGATTCGACTGAACGAAAACTTGGTTCATTTGATCGAAACGAGGCACCGAATTTTTCAGGGAGCTCGAGAACTTGTAGTCGAACGAAGCTTGACTCGTTCGAATGAAACCTTATTCGACCAAACGAATGGTTGAATTGATCGAACGAATAAATTGGCCAAATTTTTTTTAGGGGCTCAGGAAATCCTCAGTCGAACGAAGGGCTTGATTGGTTCGAATGAACCTCACTTCGATCGAATGAACTGGTAGATTCGTTCGACCAAATTGTGCAAAAAGATCGAATTGCCCCCTTCTAAAAGCTTCTTTTCTTAAATAATCAGTATTTGCCCCCACTTTTATAAAAAGGGGAGCTGACCCTTCTTTTGCCCCGTTTTTCTTTCTTCTTCTTCCTTTCTCCTTTTCGTTCATTTGTCCTCCGTTCTCCACATATATTTTTCATTTTTCATCCTTTCTTTGATTTTTTTCCATCATTTCGTTGCATTTCATGTCTAGAACACGTCGGTAGCTTCCATTTTGTCGTAAGGAGCATAAAATTCAAAAGAGGAATGTTAGGGTTTCGGAGCTTAAATTGGGGTTTTCGGTGTTCCAGGCTAAATTCAAGAAAACTAATGATACCACGAGATTCGTAACTTCGTTCCTAACTCGTCTGTAACTTTTGTTTCGTATTTTAACTAATTTTTTGAAAATGGGTTTTACTGTGCTTCATATTAGATTTTTGAGTTTTAATGCATGAATTTAAATTTTTTGGTGTTAGTTGGATTGTAGAAACATTGGGTAACTCATTAGGAAGCTAGAAATAAGATTTTGAAAAATATGCATAATTATAAATAGTACTTGAGTTACTGTTCATATAAGAATGTGGGATCCACTTGTAGGAATTATGAAATCGAGTCGAAATGCGCCATTCTAAATGCAACGTGGGTTGTTAGTATTGAAAATATAATGATCAGTTGAGTAATGGGAGTTTTATCCGATTTCGAGTACGAACTAATTTTGCGTATTCGGGTTAAGTGCATTCCACGCATACGAGTCTCGTTTGTAATTCAGAATGTGAATTGATGGGGTTTTGATATATGTGTATAGGCTCAGATAGTGAGGATCAGGAACACGACTTAAACGAGGAACTTTAGGGAGTGCGTATCCTCCTTAATCAGTGAGTGGATTCTTTTATGTCTTTATTGCTTTCAAATGATTTTTAATGCTTATATATATATATATATATAACGTTTGATAAATGTTGAACCTTTATGAAGAATGCTTTTGTTTTAGACATGTTTGTATAATGAGAGTGATTATGGATTCTGATGTATATGTTTATTGGTATATGGCCGGAGAGCCAATTGACTTTATTGGTTTGCTAGTTTATGTGTGTTTTATGTGAATGATGGTATTTGGGCTAGTTTTTAGTATGTTTTGCTTTGATTTGGATTTCTTTGATAATGATTCGGCTTATGGGCCATGTTTTGTGATTTGCATATGATGATACGGCCTGTGGGCTATGTTTTATATTTTTGTGTTTTGGTGATGAGGCCGAGAGGGCCCAGATGTTGATGATATTGATCATGAGAGCCTTTTTGATGACTGTAGCTACAGTGAGGTAGCATGGGGAAGAGTTCACTGGGATGTGAACCCCAGGTGAGTGTTGTATAAGATAGCCTAAGACAAACTTAGATAAAAACCGTCTAGGTGAATGTTAATGTGAAGTAACCTGGGAGAGAACCACGAGGTGGCCGCCTAGGTGAGTAAGTGCCAGATTGGGACGGATGATAGCCCATCTGGGGATTTAATGTATAGTAACTTGAGGATGGATCTTGCGGAGACCGCCCAGGGGAGTGAATGCCAGATTGTGGATTATTTGGAGCTGTATATTTGTAAAGGATAGCCACGAGTATCACCACGTGACTACTCGACGGCTAACATCAGTGGTGGGCTTATTTTCTAACTGAACCATGCATTATTTTATTTTCTACATTTAAATTATAATTTTTAAACAGCATGTTTTATCTGCATATAAAACCCACTGATGACTCGGGATTACGCCTGATCAGCGTAATTACCAGAAGATTGGCTACGCCTAATGATTTGCTCAGTGTTTAATAAGTTACAGTTTTAGAATGGAAAAGATATTTTAAACGTGCCTTTTTAGAATTATTTTTATTTGAATAAATACTGCTCGATAATAATTGTGTTTATTATTATTATGAGTTATTTTATGGTTTTATCATTTTTATTCCCTCACTAAGTATACGTTAGTATACTCACCCTTTTTTTCACTCATAGGTATAGCGCAACGATAGTGTGGAGGGTGGTGATTGCATTGAAAGCAGATATTTACAGGTATTGATCCTATATTCGACTCACTTTCATTGCATTGAGTCCACTGGAAGCGTCATTTGATATGTATGGCTTGCATATTTTTCATTGTTTTCAGGAATATCTAATTTTGATGAAATTGTGATATTAAAGTTTGTAATGAAATACTTTTCATTATTTCATAATACAATTTGGAAAATGATGTGTGATTTTATTTTGATGGATTTGATGGTAAAGGTTTTAGAAGTGCTTGATTTGCTTTTGACTGAGAAGTAGTTTAGGAGTTTTGAAGGAATTTTATTGAAAGTGTTTTATATTTGTTTATGATTTCAACGTTATAGGTTCTTAGTAAGTGTTTTGAGCCTAAAGAATGCTTATTAGGAATCTGTGGCGATTGTCATGTGTGGGATCCACGGGTTGGGGTGTGACACATAAAGCTGCTCTATAGACTATTGGACTTCCATCTCTAGGAATATCCTCACCTCATAGAGCTGATAAATAATAGCATGATAGATTTCTTTAAATTGGATACTTGATGGCTTTTTGGATTTTCATACATTAGACAATCCTCACCTCGTCGAGTAGTATACTCAAAATCGACCAATATGGCCTAGCTCAAGAAAGATGGCTCAAAAACCCAAAAATCAAGTAAAACTATGGCACTCAAGGCTAAACCATGAAAACGAGCACTTAAAGCCAAATTACAACAAACAAACATATTGGCTCTCCATCCTCAATCCATATTTCTAATGTCATAACATGTGTAAATCTATATATACTTCATCATAAAAATCCATATTAAACAAGAAAATAATTATCAATGAAATTAATTTATATCAGTTTTCATCCATAATTTATACCATCATACAAAATGTGTTGCAAATATATAAAATCATCAAAATTAGCATTTATATCTAGCCTTCGACCTCAAATACAGATACATCATACAAATATTACCTAGGTCTACCACAAACAAGAGACACTCTTGATCATCACATAATAATATCTAATGCCTTCTCAATATGCTTACATTATACATATACATATATTCTATCATTTTGAAGTGTATAAAGACATTTAAATATTTTTAATATCATTTAAAGGGGAGAAAGAGCAAAATAATATCCACTCACACTCTGAAGTGGAGAATCACTATCTTTACATCTTTCTCGTGTTGGAGACTCTCTAACCACGGCTGTCGCATCTAAATACATTTATATACAAGGTTTAACGACCTTTCACAAAACATCGTAGTGTTTTTTTTATTCAAATTTTAAGCCAATAACTTTCTCTTTCTCTCTCTCTCTCTCTCCCCATAGCCAGTCCTTTAGCTATTCATATTGTCACTTTAAAATGGTTTATTCTCAATCTTTTCAACGTCAAAACACACTTAGAATTCCTAATTTATCAATTTAGGGTTGGTGAAAACAGTAACCTAACTACTCTTTTCTTGATTAATGCTCAAAGATAATTCAAATCAAGAAGATAAATTGAGGTGTGTACTTATCTAAGTTGGTAGATATGTTTTGAGTCTCTCATTATTTGATTTCATATTTTAGTTATTGTTCACCTGTGACCCTTCTCTCTTAATTCCTTTTGAATGTCGAGTAAAACTCTGATTAGAAAGGGTTTCCAAGCTCTAATGTTGATTCCAAGGTTATTTCATGAAGAATTATAGAGTTTGGTGGAGATTTGAGTGAGAACTGGTTTAGATCAAAGAGTGGAGAGAAAATTGAGAGAGATGGAAGGAGAGAAAAAATGAGGAGGAAGAAGCCCCTGTGTTTATATATATGAGGCTTTGAAAAGACCAAAATATCCCCCCAAACTATGCTTCAGAGTTTGTCACATCTCAAAATACCGATACTTCCTCTAAGTATCGATACTTTAGCTCGAAAAAGGGGTTGTTCAAGTTCGTCATATTCAAAGTATCAATACTTCTCCCCCAAATATCAATATTTTTGCTTAAAACATAGGTTACACAGGCTCGCCATGCTCAAAGTATTGATACTTTTACTCAAAAATAGGATTTCACAGTTTTGTTATGTTCTAAGTATTGATACTTTGAAAACTTTTTTCAAAGTATCGATACCTTTTGTCTAAAGTTAGGTTCTACGTTTGTCTTGTGTCCTAGAGTATCGATACTTTCCTTCAAAGTATTGATACTTTTCTTCGCTATCTACAGTGACTTCCAAAGTATCGATACTTTTCTTAATAGTGTGTCGATACTTAACCCTTCACTATTTATTACAGTTTCAAATATCGATACTTAAGTTCTAATATTCATTACAGTTAATAGAGTATCGATATTTTCCTTCAAGTATATCGATATTTTTCGCGTTGATGCAACGCAGCGATACTTGCATACCTAAGTATCAATATTTTTTTCCAAAATATTGATACTTTCTGTCATTAAATAGTGCATTACGTTCCAAGTATTGATATTTTTCGCAAAAGTATAAATACTTATATAATTCTTCAATACTATGTATCGATTCTTTTGACTGTACACATATCGATACTTCTTTACCTTTATTAAATAAAGACTACCACTTCTAATACTCATAACTTTTAATCCAGACATCTTCATGGAACCCATAATATATCAATGAAAAGCTCTTTTTGAGCTCTACAAAAGTAATAAGAATTTTTTTTCAATTGAAGATAATTTTGAGACCAAAAATTCAGTTTTTTTCACTATTAAATTATTCACTATTACAAATTTTTTTTAACAAGGAATTTTCAAATCAACAAACTCTTCTATCCAAGAACCATATGAAATCGCATATATACAAATAAATATAAAGGATTATCATAATATCCACGTAATTAAAGAATGAGGTTCACAATATCAATCATAGGTAAATCAATTTCTATTCATTCAACACCTCTTAGTCCCGTTAACCTTATAACAGGATATCACAAAATTAATTTCTTAAAAATCATAATTTTTCGATCTTATACATACACCCCCCCAATCATGCCCTAATCATTAATCAATTCATCATACAAATTTATCACAAATAAGTGAGGCCTTTTCCTTGTCTCAATTCCAATCAAATCACTGTCGCCTTCCAATATAAATCATATAAAATCTCTACGTCTTAAAGTATATAAAAATATAAGTTTTATAAATACTTAAAAATAAGGAACAAAAGTCAAGAACAATCTACTCATCTCTTGGGGAGGGTATACACTCCCTATTATCTTTCACTCTGCGCGACTTCTCGTACGCACGTTCGATGCCTATATATATATACACACATAAACACACACACTGTGAAACCCGTCCCTTAGCATTATGAGCATAATAGTAAATCCCTCAAGAGTATTTGTGCATGTCTTTGTGATTAGATTGTGCACGAGAGGGTATAGAACTTAATGAATATATCTTGAATAAGATTATGGTGTTGGATTTGAGCTTTTAATAAAGATCTGTATTTTTGACCCCAAAATCATCTTCAATTGAGAAAAAGTTCCATGTCATTTTTGTAGAGCTCGGAGAGAGCTTCGTATTGATATATTATGGGTTCCGAGCGGTTATCTGAGCTAAAAGTTATGGTCAATTGAAGTTGTGATCCCCGAAAGGAAGATTAGAAGCAAAGGTATCGATACGTTTGGGGAACGTATCAATACGTTGAGGATTTGGCCCAGGGTATCGACACCTTTGAGAAAGGTATCGACACCTTTGGGAAAGGTATCGATACGTTTACTATTAAGATCAAGGTATCGACACCTTTGGTGAAAGGTATCGACACCTTGGGGCATGATGAACAGTGAACAGTGCCCAACATATCGATACGTGGGTTAAGGGTATCGAAACGTTGGTGACAAAGATGAACCCAATTTGTGACAAAAGGTGTCGATACGTTGAGGAAGGTATCGACACCCTACAGGCTTGTGAACAGTGATTTGATCAAAGGTATCGATACGTTGGGGCAAACGTATCGATACGTTGAGAGGAAAAAGGCCAAAGGTATCGATACGTTTGAAACGTATCGACACCTTTGGGGATTCTACAGCATATATGTCGGGCTGAGGGGATCGTCTTCCCCATTTGAAATTTGGCCTTCTCTCTCTACCAGAAAGAGCCATAAACACTCTCTCTCACACCCACAACTGATCTCCTTCATTTCTCCACCAAACTTCGCGATTCCAGTTCCTATGAACTCAGAATCGACACCATAAC
>JAVXUL010055953.1:0-10414 GCA_035590515.1 Trichilia minutiflora
TTTTTTTAAAAAAATTTTTTAATTTAAATATTTTTTTAAAAATATTTTTATAAATTAAAAAATTAATAAAACCGGAATCGGACCGAAATCGAAACCAAAATCGAACTGGAACCAGAATCAAAACTGTTTGATGAACCGACCCGGCCCGTTACTATTCTACTTCTGATTCCGGTCTGGTTCCATGAAACTGAAACCGTTGAACCGGCCTGGCCCAGACCGTTATTGTTATTGGTCCGGGTCGATTCCAATTTTATGGAACCGTCAAACTGGCCCAGATCGGCCCGAACCCGTCGGTTCAGACCCGTTAGACACCCCTACTGAAATGGGAAGTGAGGGGTTAGTATTTAGAAAAATACTCAATGAGTAGACAAGAAAATAATATAGCAAATGAATATAAATACACTGATTTCGAAAATCTCTCAAAATCTGAACCAAATGTGATGTGACATAATTTACATGACTGTGAAAGTCAATATAAATCAAATACACATATGAACTCTCGGTCTATAGGATCCCATCCACTCTCTCTGAGCTGTATGGCTGATCTGTAATCCTGATTGGGGATGTGTGCTCATGAATACATATATATATAAATGGCTAGCATGCTATAACCTGGACATGTTGGATTCTATCCATCCCATCTTGGACTGTGTGGACAATCCATATTATTGGGTCTATTGGATTCCACCCACTCTATCCTGAGCTGTATGGTCAATCCTCACCCTAGGATTATTGGATTTCACCCACTCTCTACAAGCTGTATGGTCAATCCTCGCCCATAGATAGTCAATGACATGACAACCATAATCGTAAATCGATATCAATGGCCTATTAGGGCAATTCAAATTATCGTTGGCTCACCAGGCCAAAAATATCATCTGTGACTCACAAGACCAAAACAATAAACAAGACATGCTGGCTCATAAAGCCAAATCAACAAATATGGCACCTCGACCATTACACTCGACTATGCCACATTCACATACATATGTATAACATTGGCCTCCGGCCTCATATTCATGGAAATCTAGGTTTCATCACAAACCTATTCTATCACAAACAAGGGGTTCTCCCGACCATCATACAACATATATCCAACGCCTCCTCATTTTAGTTATACACATACACATTCATATTCTATGCTATCATCTCTTGTATTATAATTATTCATAAATAATATAAAATGAGGCAAAGGGAAGAAATGTCCACTCACTATTCTAGGGTAGAAAACCATCCTCTCGGTATCCTCTTTGCGACAAAGATCCTCTTGTCTCAGTTGTCGTACCTGGATACACATACAAATATAGATTTATGATCTGTTATGATGTGTGTGTATGATGTAATGTATGCTCATGCTACTCTCACATCCCCCTCTATCTCTCTCTAACACACTGCCATTTATGATCTCACTCCACTATCAAACATTTTTCATCTATTTTAACACCAATAACTATCAAAGTACTAAAATTTATTGATACCGATGATAAATGAGAAAACCCTCAAAATCTAGGATTTTGTAAACAGTAACCTAAATCTTCATTTTCTCGATTTATGCACAATAAAGGCTAAAAACAGAGAAATAAATATAGGGATAAACTTACCCAAGCTGGTAGAATTGTTCTAAGTCCCTCTTTACTTGATTCTCTTCCTCGGTTATTGTTCTCCTCAACCCTTCCTTCTCGATTTCTCTTGAATCGATGGTTAAAACTCTGATCCAATGAGATTTCTAGGTTCTGGTGTTGATTTTGAGTTCATAGGAACCAAAATGGTGGAGTTTGGTTGAGAAATAGTTGAGATTAGTTTTAATGGTGAGAGAGAATGATTTTTGCTATTTTGGTAGAGAAAGAAAGTAAAGAAATCAAATGAGGAAGACGATCCCCCCTACTCGACATATATAGACTGTGAAATCCTCAAAGGTGTTGATACATTTCAAAACGTATCGATACCTTTAGTATTTTATCACAACGTATCAATATGTTTGGTCAAAATACTATTTATAAGCCTACAAGATGTTGATATCTTCCTCAACGTATCGACACGTTTCATTGCAAACGGACTTCATCTCCATCACTAGGGTACCCTTGCTAAGGTATCGAAATGTTTGGCACTATTTACTATTCATCATGCCTTCAACGTATCGATACGTTTGGCCCTCAACTCTGAAAGGTGTCGATACTCTTCTCCAAAGGTATCGACATGTTTGGCCTCACACAGTAAACGTATCGATACCTTCCTCTTAAAGGTATCGTTACCTTACTTCTGATCCTCCCTCTGAGGATTGCTACTTCAAATGACCATAACTTTTGGCTCGAGTATTGCCTCAAAACCCATAATATGTCATCCAAAAGCTCTCTCTGAGATCTACGAAAAGGATAGGAAAACTTTCTCAATGGGAGATGATTTTGATATAAAAAATCCAGTTCTTTCTTAGAGACTCCTATCCCATACTATAATCTTACACAAACAAAATCTTCAAGTTTTTACCCTCTCGTGCATAACCTAAACATGGTATCATGCATGAAAACTCTTGAAGGATATAGTATTATACCCACAATACTGAGGGATGGGTTTCAAAAATACGAAAAGAGTTAGTGTCTATTCACATCTAGTTCACGATGAACCTAGGGAGCCACACACTAAATCGATAGATGACGATAGGTAAAATAAATATCATTAAGTTAGTTAATGATATTTTTTGTTAAATGGCTCCGATTTATTGATCGAAAGTCAATTTTATTCTTTAATATAAAAGATAAATTTCTCGATAATAATGTGCTAGTACCTGTAGACTCGAAAAATATTTTGATAATGTAAAATATCGTAGATATGATTTACGATCATTTGAGAGACTAAAAAAGACATTTAACATATATATTATAATAAATAAATTTATTTATTTATTAATGATTAAATAATTATTATTTCATTAAATGAATCTTTTATTGATAAATGGCACCATGTTAAGTTGTCAAGTGTTAATTCAATGGAAAGGATTAATTCTTTAATGATGGATTAAAGAATTTAATATATATATATATGTTAATATAAATATCTTTGTTTATTTTTTTATTTTATATATATATATAAAAGTCAAATATTGACTAATAATATTGTAGTAATAAATAATATTATTATTTATATTAATTATTATCATTAATAATTATGATAATATCAAATATTTTTATTAATTATTTAAATTATTTACAAATCCAGGAATGAAATGAATTTTAAGTGCTTAATTTTCGTTGGCAATATTTTGCAATGATGAAAACATTTGATATTATATTTGGATTTGTTGTTGGCTTTCTTCCGCCTGTGAGATAGCTTTTGGTTTTGAGAAATACAAAATTAAGCATCTTCTTCTTCTCCTTTAGCTTGCCGATGTTGAAAAGAAAGAGGAACAAAGTGGTTTTTACTTTTGAAAACAAGAAGAAATCAAAGAAAGACAAAGAAAGGATGAAAAGGTTTCATGGTTTTCTAGTCTTTCATTGAGCAAAATTCATACTCCCAAGTATTAGAATTATTTGCTTTAGTCTCCCAAGATTCAATTGGAACCATTGTCACTTATACGGTTTGTGAATATGCTTTAAGGCCAATTGGAGACGATTAGGCATGCTGTAGAACATACACTTGGGGTATAAACACTTTAACCCTAGTTTGTTTTAGCATGAAGTGTTTTTATAATCCTTGGTTGATTTTCTATACAAATCTCACACTAAAATGGTATTAGATCTTGCTATTTTTATGCTATCCATGATGTATATGGCTGTTGAATATAGGTTGATGTGGCTTTAAGTGAGAATGGTGGCTTTGAATGCATTTTGTAGGCTTTATGAGCAAACTATGTTCTTTATATTGTTATGTTGATGATAACATGAATAACATGGCTAAACATGTTCCTGATGCTTTAGTTAAAAAAGGAAATGACCATTAGGAAGTTTTATAAATGATGCAAAAGTGTTTTGATTGGTTTTAAAGCATGAGAAGTGTAAATGTTGCCATAGTTCCCTAATGGTTTTGTAACATGTTGTTCTTGGCTTTGGTTTGTTATTTTTTGTCCATATTTGAAATGTTGTGACCTTTGATTATTAAATATGGGTGTGTTAGACTTGTTATCATGTGTTTTGGGTTGTCAAAATTGGTGAAAAAAAGAAAAAAAATTGTGAAACCACAAAAACAGGGCAGGCTGTGCATGAAGGCTCGATGTGCGTGCAACACATATGCTTCCCCGCTTGCTAGTAGATAGCCATATGGGGCACTTGCATGCAGGCACGTGTTGTACACAAGCCAGCATGGCGCACCCCTACGTGACCAGCCTAGCCCATTCTCATTCATTCTTGTCACAAACTTCTTTTTTGTAATTTTTTGAATTTTAACACATCCCGACTTGGTTTTTAAGCAATATTGTCCTTAATTATCGAGTTTTATCCAAAAACCCAATAATAACACATCAACCAAAGTTGATCCCAATGAAGGGCATTTTTGTAATTTATACTATAAGAACCTAAATGCAAACTTTTTAAAGTTGTTTAAAATATTTATAAAGAAATAATTATTAATTGTTAATGTTATTTCTTAATCCACATCTCTCTATAATTACTAATTTGATTAGTATCTGTTACCAAAAATTAAATTTATTGAAATTAAAATTTTCGGATTTGGATTAAGTCCAATTGAGCAAAAAATTAATGTAAATAAAAATTTAATGGAATAATGATTCTTATTAAATGTTATTTAAGCTAGAATTGATAGAATTCTAGTGAGAATAATTTAGTTATCTATATCAACAACTTTTATCATAAATTAATTGTTAATTTATTAGATTGATATGATTAATCGGTAATGGACTAAGATTTAACATAGATATTATTTTATAAATTTTAAAAATGATATAGAAGTTTATATCCCATTACAAAATAATAAAAAGAGAATTAAAAGAAAACCCCTTAATAAATATTTAACTTACACCTTCTAATATAATTAATAGGTTATTGGTGTTTTTGATAGCGTAGCCTAATAACTTTCAAGTGATGACCCTTACAAGGTGTCATAGTCTAGTTGACCTGTTTCATCAGAGGGTGCATTAGGCTTCCAATAACTATTAGGTAAGGGGTCTGATTATATCTCTATTTATAAAAAAGCTTTAGGTCTAGCCTAACTAGGTTAAGGCACCAATAACTGTCAGGGAAGGTGTTTAGGACCTAGAGGTTGATTGATTATACCTTGTAATGAGTTACAAATAGAAATATGTTTCTAACTTATTAAACTTATTTATCTCATAACTATCAAGTGAGGTTTTATAAATTTGATAAGAATATAATCATCCACTAAATAAACTATAATATGATTTTAGTTATTTAAGAAAATATGGGTTTTAAGTAGAGTAGCGAGAGCACTGTTTAGTTTAAAGTTCAAAACTAAATAGTTTGATATATACACTTACATACTGATATATTTTATTTTCTGTAGATACACAAACACTGAAACTCAATCAAGTGATACACCAACAATAGCCAATACTCTATTAAAAATCCTCGATATTTATAAACTTACCGACCTAACTTTAAGGTTTGGTAAAAAAATCTTAGAATAATCTTGGATTATGAGAAACTTGGTTATATCCTTGATAAATCTACACCCAAAATCCTTTCTGATAATGTTTCCTGTGAGGAGAGCGAGATCTTTCATAGATGGAAGGACAATAATCTTAAAGTAAGATCATATATGCTTGCCTTAATGAGTGATAACTTACAGGCTCAGCTTGAGGACATACAAGATGCCTATGATATTTATCACTCTTTGATGGAAATGTTCAGGTAGAGTTTTAACACAAGGCAGTATGAATTATCTATTCTCTTGTTTGCCATAAGGCTAAGTCTAGAAGTGCCATTGGAGTCTCATCTAATGAAGATGATTAACTTGATAGGGCAGCTTTATGCCTTAGGTTTTTCTATAGACTCCACTTTGCAAACGGATTTGATCCTCCAGTCACTCCCACTTACATTTGACCAATTTGTTGTTAATTATAACATAAACAAATTGGAATTGATTCTTCTTGAATTGATGAATGAAATCAATTCTTTTTATAAAAGAACAATCAAAGGGAAAGGAAAAGAGATTGCTCTTGCCATGTTTTTTTCTGGTAAGAAATCAAAGGAAAAGGACAAGAAAATCTATAGTATGAAACCAAAAGGTGGTGTCTCTAAGAAAAAAAGAAAGGGTAAGGACAAAGGCAAGTCAATTGGCAAAAGCCAAGCAAATAATGAGTGTCATAATTGTAAAAAGCTTGGTCATTAGAGGAGGAATTATCCTATTTATTTAGAGAGCTTAAGAAAGAAGAGAGCACAAATTATGCTTTCTTGTCATATTATAGAAATTGAATTAATTGTTATTTCAGATTCACATTCCTAGATTATTGATTCAGATGCTACCTCACATATTTGTATGTATTTACAAGACCTTCACAGTAAAGAGTTACTGGATTATGGTACAGTCAAACTCAAGATCGCAAATGATGCAACTATTATAACTACTGATTCAAGAACTTGTAACATTGTTTTATCTTCAAGTCATCATTTTGTATTGTATAATGTTATGTATTTTGATATAGCCAACAAAAATATTTTATATGTAAATCTTTTATGTAAACAAGGATATGTATTTCCTTTTAATGAACATAAATATTGTATTTATTTTAAATTAAATTAGTTGGCATTGGTCTAAATGTGAATGGTTTATATGTTCTTGAAATAAAAGAAATTAACATGACAAATACCATTAATAAGAAAAGATTTAGAAATAAAATTAATTCAAGATTAATTTGGCATTATAGATTAGGTTATTTTGGAGAAAAACAAATTGAGAAAATGGGTAATGATGGACTTATAAGTCTATTGAATTCTGAAGCTTACCCAATTTGTGAATCTTGTTAAATTAATTTGGTATTATAGATTAGGTCATATGGAAGAAAAATAGACTGAGAAAATGGGTAATAATAGACTTATAGGTCTATTGGATTATGAACTTACCCAACTTATGAATCCTATCTTCAAGGTAAAATGATCAAATTTACCCTTTAATAGTAAAAGAAATAGAGCCAAGGAACTTCTTGAATTAATTCACACTGATGTGTGTGGTCCATTTAGTGAAATGGTCAGAGGTGATTTCTCATACTTCATAACCTTTATTGATTATTATTCATACTATGATTATATATACTTATTAAAGTATAAATATGAATTATTTGAAAAGTTCAAAGAATTTAAAGTTAAAGTAGAGTAATAAATAGGAAAGAGTATTAAAATTCTACGATCTAATCATGGTGGAGAATACTTAAGTACTGAATTCTTAAATTTTCTTAAACTCAATGGTATTATCTTTCAGCTAACTCTTCCTTATACATCTCAATATAATAGTGTATCAAATAGGAGAAATCATACCTTATTTGATATGGTACGATTTGTGATGTGCTTTACAGACTTACTTCTATATCTTTGGGGATATGCTCTAAATATCACAATGTACATCTTGAACAGGACCTTTGGTTTCTCTCCTTACTCAGCAACCTCATTCGCTTTTATCACACATAACATCCTCGTTACACAATCCTCCACATGCTTCCTGCTAGTAGCTACTGCTACCTCTTTCTCCCTAGCATACTTCTTGTTCAGATAATACCTCATGTCTGTGGATACTAGGCTAGGATTTAATCTACCTGTACTCATCATTCCATGCTTCTCTATCCACATTATCATGCCTTCGTTCGCATCCCTCATGAATCTTGAAAGGGGTATTGACATCTAGAAGAACCTGAAACTTCTCCACTAATCTTTTCATCATTTTGGCCTTCTCCTTTTGTGCAGTGATTAGCCTGGGCTTTGGTGCATGGTTACACACTTCAACTGGTCTCCGAGCCTCACCTGTATTACTACATGCAATATATCAATAAATCACATGGTATGCATGTAGTCATACTCATATTATCATCCTACATATATTATCATATAATATCATTAAGCGGCATCTAGTATGTGACGTAAACATATATAAATAGTTCAATAAATAGTTCACCATTTATTTATAGGGCTATATTGCATAAAAAAAAAAGAATAAGAAGCAAACATATATAAATAAAGAACTACTTTTTTCATTAATATATAAAAGCTTTATACAAGATCATAAGTCCTGAAATCGACAACACAAATGGTTTCTAGGGCAAACACACTAACATGAGAAGACCCACGCTGGATAATGAACACATGAGTAGATTTTTGGCAAGTAAGGTTGAGATGTTAGAAAATGAGCTTATAAAGATTAAATGCTGAAACCAATACACATAATGGTTATATGTATTATATAAAGATACTATTGTCATATTAACCGTTACGTGCAATTGAGAAAACATTTGATAAAGATACTTCTTCATCGTGATATCATAAGGTTATTTAATGTAAATAACTCAGCCGTGAACTAGTGTCAGGATACGATTTTATTTAATAATGGTTATCAAATATGTTGAAATATGATTTTAAGACAAAATGGTAAAAATTGAATGAAATAGTTTCATTTAGTGCAAAATGATTATTTTGCCCCTAATGTGATACATATGTGTAATTTATTATAAATTACATATCTAAATTTGATAATTTTGATTATCAAACATATTAAAATATGATTTTATTATAAAATAATAAAATATAAATTAAAGTGTTTAATTTAGAAGAAAATGATCATTTTACCCTTATGTTAAATTTTGATCAAGAGCATTTTGATAAATGTACCATAATTATGGATTTAATAAAATTCATAATATTAATTAATTGATTAATTAATATAAATATTTATCTATTGATTTAATTGTTAAAATGATGAGAAATATAAATAACATTAATGGTTAATATTGTGACATTTGGTATTTTACTATTTGTCCACATTTATATACATGTGTTTAATGCCCATTGGTCACTCTTTAATGTTGGTTGCATCTATGTAACATGGTTTTGGTTGTATCACATTGGTTCCACTTATTTTACAATATTTATTAGATAAATATTGGTTTAAATATTTGGAAATGAAAATAAAAATATGAAAGGATATTTTATTTTCAATTTATGCATAAAAAAATGAGATTTTCATCTCTCTTTCTCAAGAAAAGTGTTTAGTCACCAAGGAGAAGCAATTGAGGAAGGTGTAAAGTCGAGAGGAGCTAGAAGTTTGGCTCACATCTTCATCAACTCATCAAATCTAACAAAAGCCTTAAGTTTAGCATTTATGATTTCCATTGTTTTTCATATATTTAACCTAGGGTTTTTGAATGAAAAATTTATAATTCATGCAAGATTTAGGTCATAGAACCTTCATCCTATAGGGGGTAGAATTTTATATCCCTCATGCACTATGGTATCCCTCTGTGCTGACAAGGTTCTCTTATCACTACACACAGTGCTTCCACTGAAACTAGAGCTTTTGTTTTCTTGTATTCAGTTTGGCATTTCTTAAAAATTCAACCTTCGTCAAGTCTGTACTTGAAAAGTTTCAAGTATCCTCCGATTGTGAAAGTGATTTCTTCTCCCTTTCCTCTTCGCTAGGTAATGTATTGATGGCTTTTCAACAGTTTTTCACAGATGGTTCCAACTGTTAAGGTATAAAATAATGCAAGTGACTAAATCTTCATTAGCTCAAACTTAGGGTCGATCTCTCGAGCCTAATTTGTAAGACTACACATCCAAGTCCTGCAAAACAGTAAGACACTTAAAGTGACACAGGGTTTGTTTCCTGATGGGAGAACTCTAATATTTAAGTCAGAAAAAAAGTGCAGGAAAAAATAGAAAAGAGAGAATAAAAGTTTAGGTTGACCTTCTATTTTTGTATGTAAAGAGAGAGATGTATCTTAAGTTCCTAGTCTAAAAGTCCCCCTTTGTCTTCACTCTTTTCTCCTTTATTCTTGGTTACCACCTTTCTTGGATGTGACTTTCCATAGAAGAATGGAAATGATGGGATTTTCTTGTTCTTGAACAGTAAGCTAGCTATATTTCATTAATGCTAATGTCATGTCAGATTTAAGAGTCATAAAATCTATCACTGTTGCACCGCCTGAAGTTGATAAGTAATGGGACAGATAGCTCCCAGTAGTCCGACAATGTCTTTCGTCATAGACTTCCCTGTGTCTTTTAACCATTTCTATTTTTAAGTACTGTAGATGTCACATCCCGACCCATGGATCCCACCTGTGACAATGCCACAGACCTCCAGGGTATACCCAATCACACAGGATACAACCTATAGGCCTGTAAAGCTTTATCAAAATCCAGTTTTCACAAATATTTTTCAACCACTTTCAAATTAATCCGGCCTGACACCCAAACTCCAAATAATAAAAACAAGGCCACAAGCACTTCAAGTATTTACAAGTACA
>JAVXUL010055964.1:0-10414 GCA_035590515.1 Trichilia minutiflora
TCCGACTGGGACTCACAGGTGGTCAAACCTCCACTCAAAATGAATCAACACCATATAACCCCTCCACCTGTGAAGCCCCACACTCACCTAGGCGACCTCTATTCACAAAGGTCGACCTTAGGCTACAACCAGTAGCTACTGTGCACAACAGGCCAACATGGCCACATCACCATATAAAATAACACAGGCCTACACGGCCATCATCATCACAAGTACAGGCCTAACATGGCCGTCATCATCATAAGATAAACAAGAGAATGCAAACAGGATAACATGGCCATCAATCCAAAAATATAAAACATGGCTCAAAGGCCGTATCAATGTTCTCATATAAAACAAGCATATATACCAATTCGTTCGTAAATGAATATAAAACCTTATAACAACATTTTAATAACAAAAAATATTATTATCGTATTTCATCATAGATTTATAAAACCAGATTTGAGATAGAAAAGTAAAACCAAAAGGAAATCCACTCACAATTTAGGGAGGGTATACACTCCTTAGTTCCCCTCGTTCTTCGGTGAGCTACGCGAGTACCTCAAACCGTCGTCTATTCACACGCATATAATATTATCAATACATATTCTAAAATGCGAATGGAATCCAAATATGTACAATACATGCTATTCCCAAATTCCCCAACGTTGAACTATTTTTTGAATTCGTCTAAAACCTTCGTTAAATCTCGAATTACCTAATTATTATCGCCATGGACCCACATTACGCTTAAACCAACGCATATCAATTTATTACTATGATTCTAACCAGTGGATCCCACTCTCTTGCCAGAACAGTAATTGAAGTTACTGTTCACGCTTTCCCAAATTCTCCGAAATTGTAACTCTAACTTCTTACGACTCCTACGATGCCTCTACAACTCATTTTACGCCTTAAAACTAAAATATGCAGGCTAGATCTACAAAAGTTCATACGAAAACCTATACGAATGAAATTACTTAAAATAACAAAATAGATACGTAGACGAGTTAGAAATGAAGCTACAAACCTCGTGGTGTGGTCGGTTTACTTCGATTTCGCCTCTAACACAAAAGGCCCCAAATCCTCTTCGAAATCCTAGCTTTTCCTTTCGTGAATCCACGCTCCTACCACCAAATTGACACTCCCGGAATGTTATAAGCGCTGAATGCAACTCGTAGGTGAAAAGAAATTAAAATTTGAGCAAAATGTGGGTAGGTCTAGAGAGAGAAATAGAGAGAGTGTGAGAGAAGAGGAGAAAATGAGAAAAAAGGGAGAAAACCAAAAATTTTAGACCCAATGCCCCTATTTATAGAAAAAAGGTGAAATTACCATTTTGCCCTTAAGTTTTCTTAAGGAGGAAGCTTTTAGAGGAGGGCATTTCCATCATTTTACGTCGATTCGGTAGAACGAATAGCAGTTCGTTCAACCGAATCCCTTGGCGTAAATAGTAGTCAGAGAGCTTGCAAATTACCGATCGAATGAACCATCATTCGATCAAACGAATCCATGCTTCGGTTGAAAGAATGGCTCCTTCGATTGAATGACTGATTCGGTCGAACGAATTTCCCCATTCGGTCGATCGAACCCGCCAAATTTTGAATTCTCACTTAATATGATCCACACGAGCCTAGAATCACACCCTCAACCATATGAAATATAAAATTTATGCAGATGTACGAATGAAAGATGTAAGAAATAACAATTATACCCTCGGGATGAAACACGGGGTGTTACAAGAACACATAAAAATATAACACATCTATAAGGACATTATCATGTCCGAACACACTTTTATATTTTTTTTACCAAGTTGTATTCTTTTCATCACATGAAATCAATGGTTCCACAAGGTTATCCACCTATAAGAATCTAGCATACCAGGTTTCCTAAAACATGAAATTAAGTTTGCATGCTATAAGATCTAGGAAATGAATTTGCTATAGACTTGAAAAACTTACCTTATATAGTTGTTAATTTTACTACCTATAATTCAACCTTTGAAGCTTGAGATCACCAAATTAGGTCCTCCTCTATTAACTGATGCTTTTGACATTTTGTTTTCCCTCTTGGCTTTCTTAAAATTCAATTAAACTCTTTTTGATTGATTTAGGTTTTCCAAGCAAAAACCCTAACTTTTCAATCTTTGAAAACACTTTTCAAAAGTTGAAATTGGCCTTATACCTATTTAGATCTTTTCACAAAAATCTAAACCCCTTTTTTAATCAATCAAAATGATGAATGATCTCGATTAAATTATTGTATCCAAGTATAGGTAGGCTAGTTATAATATAGTCTGATGAGTCCAAGTGTCGCATCCACAGGGAGTGTTTTTTTTAATAGTCCAATTGGATTATGTCTAAGCCAATGTCCAGTAGCAAAAGTTCAATAGCAAAGGTAGAATAAATGATGGATTGATTTTAAAGAAGGAATTACCAAATAAAGATTAAAATAAATTAAAACACTAAGGCTTTAGAAATTGATATTTTAGGATGATGGTAGTAAACTAGATTCCTTATTTAACTCAATTGAGATTAACTAAAGAGTTATCCCAATCAAAAGATAAAAATCATTTGATGCACGAAAAATATATTTTCTTTAAAAAATCAATATTTGATTAAAAGAATGTATTTAAATTAATTGATAAAAATACAATAAAAACATTTAAAATATTTAATGTTCAAAGTATTTTTTTGTGCCATATGTCTACAATGAATCAAAGAAAGTTTTTCTAAGCATTCAATATGCCAAATGTCTATATAAAAATCTGAGAGCTTAAATGTTTAAAAACATCTTTCAAAACATGAATATGCAATTAATCAAAAGAATTTAACATTAAAAACAAATATGTGATCCAAAGAACATACTATACATCCTTAGTATCAACCTCCTAGCTTTAACTAGTACTTTAAAAAGACATGGAGATGAGATAATGAAATTTTATTACAAACTAATTTAATACATATATTCCATCTATTACATTCCAGAACACAAAATAGGCCTCTTATTTATAGGCAAACATGAGAGCTAAATGTCAAATTAGGTAGTTGCAATATTTGATAATTAAGTTGAAAACTTTGATAAATGAAGTTGAAATATTCTGGCTGTCAAAAAAACATCATGGATGACCTCAAAGATAAATGATTAAGATTATGTCGTAAACATAAAAGTTGTAGATATTTGACTGCTATTTCAAATGCCATTTGAATAAGGTCAATCTGAAAATTCTATCAAAAGTTATGGGCCAAACACTAAAGCAAGGTCAGGCTAGACTGGAACAACAATAAGGCTTGAATGATGGGTTCAAAAATATAACTTAGAGCCTGTATTGATGGTTGGACAAAACTTAAAAGTTTTAGTCCAATAAGTTAAATTTCCAATGGATTAAGATTAACCTCAATATCTCTGTTGGATGAAAAGTTATGCCTTTTTACATTAATTTCATTAAAAAAATTAACTGAAATTACAAACAAAGTAATTTTTAGTTCAAAGATTAGAAGTATGCATAAATGGAGAGAGTTAATCATGCTTTAAAGTGTAAAATCATGAATTTAAACCTTGGTACACATACACTTTTATGTACTCATCAGATGTTTATAATGTTTTATTCATTTGTCTTTTAGAACTAGTTATGATGATTTTGCTCAATTTTGTCCTTTGGGACTAGATACGCAGTTATATTCAAATTCTTTTTTTAAGCCTTATGTAATAGTTTTATCAATATTTTCCACTCATTAAAACTTCCCAAAAGCTTACCCTTTTATATCATAGTTTTGCAAGTTTCTTAATTAAACAAAAGGCTTAATACGTTTCTTGAAGGTATATTAACAAAGTAAGATATCAACGTACAGTCACTAAGGTTGAGTCCATTCACGTATAGTTATTTGGTATGGGGCGTTAAGACCTTAGTTTGTGTTTGAGTATTTAGTAGACAATATTACATGTTTATACATGTGAATGAGTATGTATATGTATAGTTTTGGGGCATAAAATTATTCTATTTTTAATGAATTAAGTCTATTCATGTATATTGAACCATCAGTTGAATAGGTTCAAGTCTTATATGCATATATATGACCTATACATAACAAATTAAGAGAGTTAGAGTGTATGTTACTAAGAGGTTTAGGATAGGATTTAGCCTCATCTTTTGCTATTCATACTTTAGAGATCCAGGGTACGATAAAGATGGTATCAGAGTATGGTCTAGAGATCAGTGATTATATTGGTAGGGTGTGGAGTCTTGTATGCTTTATGTTTAGGATACTAGTATGCAAGACACTGTCCCTTTGGTATTCGCTCTATGAGTTTTGCCTTTGAATTCTTTGTTAGATATATATAGGACTCATAGTCTAATCCTTTTACTCAATTTTGATTCTAGATAGTTATACCATCTTTAATAAATAAGAGCAAAGTAAGCTTATAGTTAAGATGTTTATCAAAGTTGTTTATTCTTACTGATGAGTATGATCTGAAAGCATGGTGTTTAAAGACATTCGAATAGTTGAGAATTTGATAGTAGAATGTCAGTTAATAGATACAATCATGATTACAATGAGATTTTCAGTTGAAGAGGTGTAAATGTGCAACTTAGGCATAAAATAAATTGAATAACAGGTTTGTTATTAAGTAAGAAGAGTAATTGAGGAAATTTTGAGTGATAAATTTGAATAAGATTATATACTAGAGGGTTTTTCCAAAATTTTTGATACTAAATTAGAATACCAGAAAAAAATGTTAAAGACAAGAATTTTGGTAAAGGGGAAATTGAAGAAACTTAAAGGAATGAGTTTAAGTGATCCTTCAGGTTATCCTTCATGTTAACTTGGAATGTTTGAAAGAAATGTTAGAAATGGGAATATTATTAACAAATAGAGATATAACTATTGCAGTTAAGGAACAAGTAAGTTAAAAGTTATAGAACAAGAAGTTAGAATCAATAATATGATAATAAACTAAAAAGACAAAAACAATTAAGAATAGTAAAGGTTTGTATTGACATAAAAAGATTGCCTGAGAGAAAATTTTATACGATTATAATATGCATGTGGTAATGCAAGTAGGCTATGGAATAACCTCGAAAAGGATCATAGAAAAGCATTAAGAATAGATTATACTAGTTATAAAAGTTATGCCAGCTAAGTTCAGAATTGTATTTAAAATTAGTATAGAGGTTAGTTAATAATAAAGTTAAAAGTACATAAGAAGGCAAAATAATTTATAGAAAATTGTCAAAGAGATGAAAGGAAATCCATCATTAATTACTTTAGATTGTTGAAATCTGATTTAGAATAGTGAGATCAGGAATGATTGTGTGTTGGTAAAAGAGATAAATAATGACATGATCATCAACACGAGTCTATTTGCATAAATGGTGTGTCAATCTAACGTATATACGTGAAGTTATAACCAAAATACTATTTCTCTCTCTACTTTCTATCTACTCTATTTTTTTCTCTCTAGAAGGAAAGAAAGATGAAGACAAATAAAAAATATATTTTTCTTACTAGAAATGGGCAAATGGTCATTTCCTAAGCTAGATATTTAGCTCCCTAATGTCAGAATTAAGTTGGTAAATCATTTTCTAAAGAAAGTATTGATATTTTTTGTCACACCCGACTACACTAACCTAAAATGAGGGAGTGAGAGGTGAGTATTTGGGAATATATACTTTCCTGAGCTAGTAGATGAGCTTAAAGTCCTTATTTAGATGTTTCTCTCTCTTTGGCTACCATTTATCGTACCCTCTTTCCTCACGAATCCTCTAGATTTGACGAGTAGAACTTCGATCAAAAGGGTTTTCAGTGCTTTGGTGTTGATTCTGAGGTCATAGAAACTGAAATGGCGGAGTTTGGTGTAGATTTGGTTGAGAATCAATTTTGACATAGAGAAGAGAGAAAAAAGTTACAAACGGGAGAGGGAAAAGAAAATGGGGAAGACAATCCCTGGGTCCTACATGTATAAGGGCTCTAAAATGACCAAAATACCCTTCTGAAATATATCCAGATGTGCAACATGTCATTATGTATCGATATATGCCATCCATATATTGATACTTTCTCACATAAAAGGTGTTGTTCACGTTCCAGTCCATCTACGTATCGATACATAAACAGTCTATGTCAATACTTCCAGTTGAGGATGGGTTCTAGGCTTAAAAATGCCCCGAGTATCGATACCTCATTCTTCACTGTTCATAGAGTATCGATACTTCAGTCTTTACTATTCATCCTAATTATAAGGTGGCGATACTTGTCCTCTTAAAGTATCGATACTTTAGTGCTATTATTCATCATTGTTCATAACGTATCGATATTTTCCCCCTTTAAAGTATCGATACTTCTTGTTTCCTATAGTTAAGTATCGATACTTCAGCACCCAAAGTATCGATGTTTCTCCTGTTTTCTCTATTTTGGAATATTAACTTCAAATGGCTATAACTTTTAACTGGAATATCCTCACGGAACCCGTGATATATCAACGAAAAGATCTCTCCGACCTTTACAAAAAAAATATGAACTTTTTCTCAATTGAAGATGATTTTGAGGTCAAAAATCTAGTTCTTTTATATAGACTCAAATTCTATACCACACACCTTCTCAAAAATAAATTCAAGTTATCTTACCCTCTAATGTATGATCTATACACGACATCATGCAAGGAATCTCATGAGAGATTTACTATAATACCCATAAACTAAGGGACGGGTTTCATAATTTTATCTCCCTTAATTGAATTTTGTTCTCAAAATTCTACATAACGTATATAACAAACAGTGACAATAGAGTAATACTAAGGCATACAACTCTCATTTTCCTCTAATAATCAAATAAAGGTATTTTAGAATACCTCACTTATTATTTATTACTAGAAGAAGGAAGTGTAGCCTCTAAATAATAAAGATAACAATGAAAATAAAACATATGTCACATAGAAAATACAATGATATTTCTTTTAGGTTAAACACATACCTTAATACTGGAAAAGATGTGGGTATTGTTGTCTCATCAAGCTCTCTGGTTCCCAAGTAATCTCCTCAACTATTGTACTCTGTCATAAGACTTTCAACATCGAAATAGTCTTATTTCTTAAGACCTGCTCTTGTCAATCAAATATCTTCACCGGCTGTACCACATAATTGAGATCATCTTTTAAATCGATAATACCTCAAGTATATGTGATGGATCCGACACATACTTCTTGAACATAGATACATAGAATACATCATGTATCCGATTCAGTTGCGATAGAAAATCCAATCTATAGGCTATTGGACCTATCCTTTTCACAATACCAAAGGGTCCAATATATCGAGGATGTAACTTTTCCCGATTTTTAAATCTGATTATTCCTTTCCAAGGCAATACCTTCAAGAAAACCTGATCACCTATTTTAAATTCCAATGATCTCCTCTAATTATCAGTATAGGATTTCTATCTATCCTGAGCAATTTTTAATTTCTCTATAATAATCTTTACTTTCTTGATTGTGATCTCAATCAACTCAATATTCTCGAGTTTTTTATCACCAACTTCATCCCAACATATTAGGGTTCTGCATTTTCTACCATATAAAGCTTCATAAGACGTCATCCCAATGATATCCTGATAACTATTATTATACGCAAACTCTATCAATGATAAATGCATATCCCAACTACCAGAAAATTCAATAACATATGCTCGAAGCATATCTTCTAGCATTTGCATGGTCCTTTCTGACTGTCCATCAGTCTGAGGATGAAATATAGAACTGAAAGTCAACTGAGTGCCCATAACTTTCTGAAGTCTAGGCCAAAATTAAGATGTAAAACGGGGATCTTGATCTAACACAATGGTAACTGGCACTCTATGTAATCTGACAATCTCGACTAAATATAACTTAGCGAATTTCTCTAAGGAAAAATTTACTTGAATTGGCTGAAATTGAGATGATTTAGTAAGTCGATCTACGATCATCCAAAGTGCATCATGGCCAGCCTGAGTTCGAGGCAACCCGACCACAAAGTCCATGGTAATGTGCTCTCACTTTCACTCAGGTATAGGTAGAGGCTGTAAGGTTCCTGCAGGTCTCTAGTGCTCAGCCTTGATCTGTTGACATATCAAACATCTAGCCATAAACTCGGTTATATCCTGTTTCATCCCTAACCACCCATAGCTATCTCTGATGGTTCAGTACATCTTAGTACTGCCCGAGTGTATAGTAAATACAGAACTATAGGCCTTTACTAAGATAGCCTCTCGTAATGCTCTGTCACTGGGTACACAAACCGGACCTCTGAATATCAAAGTCTCATCTTGAGTGAAATAGAAGTCACTTTCCTTTTCATCTCTAATCTGTTGGCAAGCTCTAATTAACTCACTGTTTCGTATTTGACCTTGTCTAATTTGATTAACTAGGATAGGTTTGACCATGAAATTAGCCATTAAGGCGCCAAACTCATCATACCCTAGTGATACCCTCATCACTTTCAGATCCATCAACAAAGGCATATAAGTGGTGCAAACAAGAGCCAAGCTGACTGAAGTCTTTCTACTCAAAGCATCAGCTACCACATTTGCCTTTCTTGGATGGTAGTCAATGACCAAGTCATAGTCTTTAATAAAAACCCAAACCACCTCCTCTGTCTCAAATTCAGCTCCTTCTACATAAGCAAATACTTGAGACTCTTTTGATCAGTGAATATATGGCACTGCTCACCATATAAGTAATGCTTCCATATCTTTAATGTAAGAAACACTACTGCCAACTCTAAGTCATGGGTAGGGTAATTCTATTCATGCTTCTTTAGCTACTGAGAAGCATAAGCTATCACCTTTCCCTTTTGCATTAACACACATCTGAGGCCCTGCCTCAAGGCATCACTATAAATTATATACCTGCCTCCTGGTGTAAGGAGTGTCAAAATCGGTGGTGAAGTAAGACAATTCTTAAGAGCTTGGAAGCTCTGCTCACACTGATCGTCCCACTCAAATTTAATCTTTTTTCTTATAAGTCGCATCAGGGGCACAACCAATAAGGAGAAGTTCTTAACAAATCTCTTATAATATCCTGCTAGTCCCAAAAAGCTACGGATCTCTATAACATTCTTTGGTTATTACCAATAAACTATGGCCTTAATCTTCTTTAGATCCATAAGTATCCCACTGCTAGACACAACATGCCCTAGAAAGCTCACAGCTCTAGGCCAAAACTCACACTTAGAGAATTTAGCATACAATTGCCTCTCTCTCAAAGTTTGAAGCACTACCCTGAGATGTTGAGCATGTTCTTTCTTGCTTCTAGAATACACAAGTATGTAATCTATAAGCACAATGACAAAATTGTCCAAATAAGGATGAAAAACCCAATTCATTAAATTCATAAAAGCTACAGGTGAATTTGTCGATCCGAAAGGCATAACCAAGAACTCATAATGATAATATCAAGTTCTGAATGCTGTTTTGTGGACATCATCCTCTCTAATCCTGAGCTGGTGATATCCGATCTCAAATCAATTTTGAAAAACACACTTTCACCCTATAATTAATCGAACAGATCATCTATTCTTGGCAATGGATGCTTATTCTTGATGGTCACTCAATTGAGTTGTCTATAATTGATACACAGCCTCTGAAAGTTGCTTAGAACTAGTCCAGCTTCCTAGGATCACTAATTGTGTTATCTATATATAGTTTTGAATTTTTCATAAGTTTAAACAATTTAAACACTTAAGGCATCAAATATACCTTTAGAGCTTTGCTTGGAACAAGCAATGAGCTTTCCCCTTTGCCTCCAAAGTATGCACACTCCAATTGCTCTACAATAGTTTCAATAAACCCATTGAAAACTAAGAAAACTTCCATGGCTTCCATAAGCCATGTAATGATTTCCTACAATTAGAAAACCAACATACACACACTCTAAGAAGATTAGAAACATAAGAAAAGTACTTTCATTTTCTAATCTTCCATTTACTCTGTCTTTTCTATGATTATTTTGTGAAAAGCCATAAAAACCAAGCTTTGTTTTCTTTTTCCTCTTCTCACCGTAGCTTGCTGGAAGAAGAAGAAGAAGTTGAATCTCAAATCCAATTTCAAATTGCATTCCTCGTATATTCCACATCCAACAAAAGCCATTGGTCCATTTTACTTTATTAAAAACAAAATAATAAAAGTTAATAAAGCTTTACATATGCTTAATAACCATAGGTTAGGATTTGAAATTTCTTTCCTTTTTCCATTAAACTAAATTAATGGATAATATCACAAATATAAATAATATATATATATTAATCAAATTAATATATATATATATATATATATATATATTAATAAAAAAGAAAAAAGAGAGAAATATTAGTGTGTATGTATTTATACATATATCATATATCAAATATATACATATATGTATTTATTTATTTACATATTAATTTTAATTTTTCTTTTTATTT
>JAVXUL010055975.1:0-10414 GCA_035590515.1 Trichilia minutiflora
TTATTGCGATACTTACTTAGACAAACACATTCCTCGTGGGTTCGACACTCAACATCTATTGTTCTAAACTATAACTTAGACACCGTGCGCTTGCGGGTTTCTAGTACGTATTTCAAATAAATACGCAACAATATCCCAGTTCAATGAGGACGGAAAGTGGCATTGGGGCGAGGGTGCTTGAGCAAGGAGCGACTTCTAACAGGCTTCTAGGACGGTAAGGATGAATCGAATCTCATATCGGAATCGGAGAGAAAGTTACTGAGCTATATATGTAGAGTTAGAACTAAGTTGTCAACAAAGCCTTTTGGGATGGATGGTGATTTAGTTTCAAGAACTACATAGTTAAGCGTGCTTGAACGAGAGCGATACCAAGATGCCAAGATGGGTGACCTCTTGAAAAGTCCTCGGGATAAACACCCATTACTAAGAATAAAACTGTGAGACCCTAAGTGTTGGGTCAAAACAGATAATATTGTTGACAGTCTTGGGACAAGTGTTACAATGAAATATAAATCAAAATACTTTGAAATGTTCAAAGAATTTAAGAATGAAATAGAAAAACAAATAGGAACGAGTATTAAGATCTTATTATCAGATTGTGAAGGTGAGTACTTGAGTATTGAATTCCAAGAATTCTTGAAAGATAATAGAACTATCTAGCAAATTACTCCTCCTTATACACCTCAATTAAATAGTATATCAGAGAAAAGAAATCGTACTCTATTAGATATGGTACAACCAATGGTTAGTTTTACAAACTTGTCGTTGTACTTATAAGAAAATGCTATGTAAATTATTGCACATAGCCTTAGTAAGGCTACAACCGAATCAGTCGAAAAGACTCCGTATGAGATATAAAGTAGTCCAATTTATGTCAAGTTAGTTAGATTCGATAAACTTGATGTCAAATTAGAGTTAGGTCAGTTCATAGGATATTCTAAAGATAATTTAGGATATTATTTCTATTTTTCTTCTAATCAGAGGATTACGATTAGTAGAAATGCACACTTTTTAAAAAAGGAACTTCTTGAAGAAAGTGGTGCATATAGAGAAATAGAATTTAAAGAAGAATCTTATGAACTTCTAAATGACCATACTGAGCCTGGAGTATCCAGTCAGCAAATTTCTATCCCAATTGATCCAATTCTAGTTGAAAAATCTATTATAATTTCTAGACTCCCAGAAAGATATAGATTTTTAAATGAGCAAGATTTTGAATCTTGCTCAGTGGGAGTAACGGATTATGGAGATAATCTTAAAACCTATGAAGAAGTTATCCTGGATAGAGATTTAAGAAGATAGTTAGAAGTAATGAATCTAAAATAGAGTCTATTCATATTAACCAAGTCTGGACACTTGTTGATCTTTTTGAAGGAATAGTTCCTATTGATAATAATGGATTTTCAAGAGAAAGATGAGTAAAGATAGACAGGTTAAGACTTATAAAGCACGACTAGTTATAAAAGGTTATACTTAAAAACCTTATTTGAACTATGAGGAAACCTTCTTACTAGTGGCTATGATTAAGTCTATTAGAATTATGTTCGCCATAGCTACATATCACAATTATGAGATTTGATAGATAGATGTAAAAATAGGATTCCTTAATCGTTATATTGAAGAGAATCTATTTATAAAATAGCCTAGCAGTTTTGTGTCCTCTGTTGAGCCAAATAAGATATACAAGTTATATCGATCTATTTACGGATTGAAGCAAGCCTCTCAAAGTTGAAATATTCATTTTGATGAGACAATCAAAGCATTTGGCTTCATCAAGAATTCATATGAACCTTATTTTTATAAATGAATTAAAGATCATTCTATCATGTTCCTGATATTATATGTAGATAGCATATTATTGATGAGCAATGATGTATGCATGATGGTAGAAGTCAAACATTGGCTATCCAGAATATTCTTCATGAAAGATTTAGGAGGTATAACATATATTCTCGGGATTTAAATCTATAGAGATAGATCGAATAGAATAATTGGATTATCCTAAAAATTATATATTGACAAAATATTGAAAAATTTTAACATAGAGAACTCTAAGAGAAGTCTCCTGTCTTTCAATCACAATATTCATCTTTCTAAAGATGACGGTTCAATGATCGATAAAAAAATGACAACGGATGCGTGGTTTTTCATATGCATCAGTTATAGGTAGTCTGATGTATATCATACTGTGTACAGATTTGATATAGCGTATGTAGTAAGTGTTATTAACAGATATCAAGCAAATCCTATAGAAAAATATTGGTCTTCAATGAAAACAATCCTTAAGTACTTAAGAAGGTCTAAAGATTTGATTTTGAGTTATGGATCTCAAGAATTGAGTATTCATGGATACTCAAATTTAGATTTCCAATCAGATGTGAAAGATGAAAAATCTACGTCTGGTTTTATATTTTTATGTAATAGAAGGACTGTAAGTTGGAAGAGTTCTAAACAGACGACAACAACTAACTCTACCATAAAAGCTAAATATGTTATAGCTTCAGAAGTTACTAAAGAAATTGTTTGGATACAAAAGTTCGTTCTAAACTAGGTGTGGCTTCTAATATGACTTATCCGATAAATGTATTATGTAATAATACAGGTGCTTAGCACAAGCAAAGGAACCAAGAGCATACCATAAATCTAAACATATTAGCTAAAATATTATATACTGAGAAAATTTATTGATGTTGGAGATATTGTCATACAAAAGATACCTTCAGTAGAAAATGTGGTTGGTCCTCTCACTAAAGTGATGACACTAACGCAACTGAACTAGTATATTAAAAATATGGGTATTAGATACAACAAAGAATAAATTTAGTGTAAGTGAAAATTTATTAGTGTTATATGCCCTAAAATCATTTTTATTGTTGGTTTTGCGCATTACTATATTGAATTATTGTATTAATGATATACTGTATATTATTATTAATGAGGAAAGTGTTTCAATTTCTTATATGTATATTACTTCCTTTTATTATTTATACTAATAAAAATTACATATAGAAATACCTAGATAATTTAGTTATCTAAATTGTTCCCTATACAAGCTGTATCAATTAAGCACCGATATTACATAGTAAGCACACTAGATGTTTTCGGTGATTATCGTGAGATGATAATAGTACAAGTAGTATTATTGTCATGCTATTAAGATATTAGTATGGATTAACAATTAGAGAACTTTTTTTTAATGTGACTAAGGCTATGACAAATTACACAGTAGTATGAGATTAATAATTTACCATGTGATTTTACTGGCGTAGGTTATTCCTTAGGCCTAAGATGTCAGTGTTATAATTTAGTATAGATACATATGATTCATATGATGTATAAATACAAAACTAATCATCTCTTATATAATAAATCAATTTGGCTATATGTTATTTATATTGGAAGTGTAACAGATAATCAATATGAAATTCGTTGACTTGCTAGAAAGGATTTTGAGGTACCTTTGTCTCGATCCAATTTTGAGTTTCCAGTCAGGTATTGGTAAACGTCTGAAACCAAAGACTTTGATCAAAGCCGATAAAGTTACATAAAAGAGTTTCATAGTAACAAGTTTAAAGCATATTAAACAAAACCCGAGTGAAAACTATATTTAGGGTTTTGATATCTGTGAATCCTAATTTGGTTAGGATTAGACAAACAAAAGGAATTTATCATACAAAGCATATTATCAAGCATAAAAGGTTTGATTAAAATGGTTTTCATTATGGTTTAGAGACTATAGCATATTACTAGATGTTAACCGTAGTCATTGAATACTTGAATGGTTCAAAACAGAGTCAATGAGATTGATTTTAATTCATAGCTAATTTTACAGTGAATCTAAGAGGTCACAATCAAGAAAATCCTCATTCTTGCTATTAAAGAGAGTAAATATCATCTGCAAGAAAGCTAGTACTCTCAGAGATGATATTTAGACGAAGCATAAATAATTTACGGGTTAAATGGTTTAACAGACTTGAAAGCTCGATAAAATGATTAAAATATAACTTATAGTCAATTATATTATTCCATTTATATTTAGATTTAAAATCAAATTAAAAAATATTTGGTCAAAGTTAGTTTGACCGAATCAGCAACCTAAATATCATAAAATCAAAATTTTAGAACTTTTATGATATTTTATATTTTCAACTATAGAAGCTTGCTTAATAAGTTTGGGATACCTTTGTCTTTGACTAAAAAACCAAGGACATTTAAGTAAATGCATGGTTCTTATATAGAGTCATTTTTTCTATTTTGTAAAAAAAATCAAAAAATCATTTTGCTCTCTCTCTCTAAAGCATCTATAGCCAAGAAATTTGGGAACTAATTTGTTCTCTTGGAGACATTAAGTTTTTGTGCTAAATCCATTTTTATCAAGTTAAAGGTTAGCTTGTTTAGTGATTAATTTGCTTAATTTTACGAAGCATGTCATAAACCCTAGCATCCCTTGTATCATGTAATCTATCCATCGTTCTGTACATAAAAGTCTCTTTGCTAGAAGCAGAGCCTCTAAGATTATGCTTATTACGCTTACTTGGCTAGCTATTGGATCGTGGCCTCTTATAACTTTCTGTCCTAGCCTTCTTCTGGGATTCCTTTTCAACCTCCTACTCCTTAGCTCTCAACTTAAACTGGAATACTGAATTTAAAGCCTAAGTATATGTAATAGTCTCTATGACTTGCACTAATCTAAACAAATAGTTCTGTAACCTATCAACAAATCTCTTTACTCTCATTTGACCATGCTCCTCAGATATAGAGCAAAATGGGACAGAAGAGTGAATTATACATCATACTCTACTATCGATATATTCTCTCTCTAAACTAGGTGCTAAAATTCTCTTGCCTTAACATCTTTGGCATGAAACAGGTGAGCAAAGCTTTATTAAACTCCAACCACTCTAGAGGAGGCTTGTAGCACTTCTCCTCTACACGAAGGACGTATATTCACACAAAAACTAATGTGAAAAATTTAGCCGCAAGTGTATGGTGTCAAATTATAACCCTAAGATAAGTAGGGTATTGTATCAATAGATAATATATAATTCTATCGATGCTTAGAAAGAAACTAAAACTAATTTTATCTAGAAAATCAATTAAAAGAATTAACAAATTAAATTAAGAGTTATAAGAACAATAAACTAAAATAATGATGAAAACGTGCTTAGAAAAACCTAAAAATTCAATATACATAAACTTAGATAATTGATTTCATCTACGTAGGAAACTGTTTCAATACTAGTTAACCATAAGTATTGAATTAAGTTATAAATCAGATTTTATGTATTTAACTTCCTCTACTGAGGTGAGTTGATTCTATTTCTAAATATAATTGAATATCCCTATTATAATTTATACTTAAAAACACATTAAACACATATTCAATCCTAATAGTCTCCGAATTATCAATCGTCTCCCGATTAATTATATAACCCGATTAAATTATTCACTATCCACCCTAAACTCACTATCCCGATTGCAAAAGTTTAGAATTTAAATTATCAATTCATACCCCTATGCAATTGAAGCATTAAACATTGAATAATCAAATAACACAATATCAGATTTTCATTAATAAATAACATATAACATTAAAATATCATTCACACTTAAGACTACATTAATTCTCTAGAAAAAATAAATTAGCCTAACATGGTTATAATGAAATCAACATGAATCAACAAAATATTCATGGTTTTACAATAATAACAAAGAAATAAACACAAAAGGAAGAGAAAGAACTCTAAATCCTTGTCTTCAATCTTGGAATCCTCTTGCTCTTGTTGTACTTTAAGCTTCAATTAGTGTTTTCTTCTTTTTTTGTCTGTGTTTTTCCAACCTTGGTTGAGTGATTTTTCCTCCCCTTTAAACCCAGGAATAAGTCCCTTTTTAGAAAGCTTAAAACCTATGCTTAAAAAGAAAAATTAAAAAAAAAACGCAAAAGGTGTGCAAGATTTCCAGAAAGTTGGTGTTGCTACCTAGCTACAATGCCAGATTCTTTGACTTTTTTCCAGAATTTTGCCTAGCTTGGCGCTACAGCTAGGCTGCAACACCAAGCTTTCTGTCTGGCAGTTTTTATTTGCTAATTTTATGTCTAGTTTTCATGCCTTTAACGTTCTCAAATAAATTAGATATCTCATAAAATTTAGATATTTAAATCCTTTTTCCAAAGAATCTTGAGTAATTAAATTATGATTTTTTTTACTGAATGTTATGCTCTTTTTACAAAAACTACACAAAATGGCACTTATTTATACACTTGGGTATTTTATTGGAAAATCACCCCTACATAAAAAACACACCAAATAATCATTAAAACAATCTATAATAACTCAAAAATAAGCAAAATATAAGTTGAAAAACATTGATAAAATCCAACCAATCAATATACTAGGCATAAGTAAATCTCTCAACTGAAAACTCACCAACTCTACTGATCTCACCGGTGGGTGTCCTAAGGCAGTGTAGATTTGGTGTGATTCCTCCAAAAACCCATTGGGATTTGGACTTGCTTCAGCTCTTGTGAAATTCGATGGATGTATCTCTAAAAAATCTTATAAAGTTACCACTAGCCATTGTCTTTGCTCAACAGGATCCAAAATTGGTTACTGAATTTCTGGTCGAGGCTGAATAAGAGGAACTTGAGTTTGCTACAGGTGCTACTGGGTAACCAAATCTACAAATACTTTTATAGTATATTAGATTCTTTTTATTACCTCAGTAAAGTCTTTCCCTTGCCTATCATCTACCATTTCCTCTTGCGTCTCCTATTATTAAATTCTAGACCTACCTTGACATCTTTCTTGTCCTTTACTTATTCGACTACAAGCCCCTATAGATAGCACCAGTAGCCTTGATGAATCCTGGTTTGAAGAAATCCTTTGATCTTTATTTAAGGGGTTTTGATCACAAGAAGACATTATTTAATAGCTAAGATTAATGTTATTAAAATCACGATTTTGATTCGTAAAATTGATTAAAATTATGATTTTAACATAAAAAAATGTTTTTGCTTTTATCAAAATCGAATTTGATAAAAAAATGTTCAAAACGCCGTTTCTTTTCTCAAAATTGCAGAAAATGCATTTATGAGATTTTATATTATAAAAATAAAAAATTTTAAAACGATTTCATATTCCCGTCCTCTTAGCTTCAATCCCTCAAATCACCTACGGCCACGAGCACGATGGCTTCTCCCGAGTTCTCTCTACTTCAATCCCTAAGTTTTTTAAAAATCCAGAAATCCCTGTGTTCTCCATATCGAAACCACACCTAAGATTCAATCATTCGATCTCGTGACTTCAATCGTTCTCTCGATTCATGGTGGCGCTGAGACTTTTGTCAAAAGCCATTTGTGCCGATGATTCGAATTTTTTGGATCCTATTCCAGACGAGTTTGCATTGAGGTCGGGTACTATCGTTATATATTGCTGGATTGTTGTGATTCTATTATTGGTCGGCCTTATTTATTTGTTTATTTCTACTTCTCACTTTCATAGCAAGATGCCAGCTTTCTTATACAATATTGTTTTTATCCATCTCTAGGTTTTCTCTGCAACTGTGTTCTTCTAACTGGGTTATTTTGTTTCGACAAGTTAAATCAAATGATATAGTTACATGAGGAGAAAAGAACAAATTGAGAAGTCATTCAAGTAGGTTCACCACGTTTTCTGATTCTTTACTTCATCCACCATTGTCATCCCGTCCTTCTGGTTTTGTAATCAAAGGTAGTAGTAGACAAAGAGGTTATATTCCTTCATCTTTAACTTTGTTTTATAGTTCATCAACTTCAACCTTGAGCTTGAAGCTTTAATGGAATTTGAGTTTCTATAGTTTTTAGAATTTTAGAATTTCACATATAAGCAGTTAAATGGGAAAAGTTAGCCAATTTTAGTTTAGGCCCATCTGGCAATCCTGTTATGCTATTTTCTTTTCGTGAATGTAGAAACGTTTGCTTGCAAATTACTATAAAATTTCGTGAATTGGATAATATATTTTGTTTCTTATGGATATTAACATTACTATATTTATCTGATTGATGTCCACATTTTTTGTTTTCAATTATTTCTGTGCGTTTGTTTCTGCTTAGATTTAATAATACTACTACTGGGATTTCAGAAAGGAGAAAGAAACAAAGCTAACTAGATTTTCGCTCTGCTTTGTTTGATGGTCTGTCTCGTAGCTAGTTGAGGTTCTGAATCTGAAAATGGACAAGCAGCAATTAAGCAAAGGGTACTCCCCAAGAACAATAGAACAATTACCAATTGTTGTGAAATCAAGTCTCTGTGATTTATTTCTTTCATTACTATTACTGAATGAAAGTGCACGCAAACTATCAACTGCATCTTCAGCATTCTTTTCATGATTCTTAAGGACAGATTTTATCACCTAAATTGAAGAAAAGAAAATTCATGAACACCATTACAAGTTAAACAGATCAACAAATCATATTTACTAATTGTTTTCCTTTGTTTCTCTCTCTAATATGCATGCACTAGATCTCTTATTTAAAAGTCAAGACTATTACATTGAAAAAGAAAAAGAATATAAAGGTAAAGCAAACCCATCCCATCTCTGTTGCAACCAGAATTTAAAGCCAAGACTTCTACAAACATCTAAAATATTTTATCTGTTGAACAAAATAGCAACTATCAAATACACAACACTATTACAATTGTTACTACTTACTACATTATTGTCTTATTGTATTAGATTGTGTTGTACAAACCCAAATAGATGAAAGTTGTGGCCTCAATCCTTTGCAACTAACCCTATAATGATTATCGATTAGTCCTTTGGTGTTATTTTGTCAGTTGATCTTCATTACTGAGTTACACAATGCAAATGTGTTCTTATCTAGATTATGTTATGGAGTAATTTCATATTATGAGATGATTGTTCTTCAAACTGCAAAATAATTGCTTTTTATGACTGAATTTCTTTGGTTGTATGATTGATTTTTGTCAAAAACTATTATTTTGGAAAATTATTCTCAATAGATTTAAATGCCCGCATCTTTTGATTACAAAGTGTCCACTGACTTCTTGTTTTCACCTTTAATTAGTAATGCATTGAGCTCCTTAGAAGTGTAGTAGTAATAGTTTAGTTTTGTTAAGCCATTTCTCAGGAATAGTAAACTTACTGATGCTTCTCTACCTAAATAATAAAGTAACAACAATATCATGGACTTCTAGAGTTTATTGTATTATTAAAAAAGGAAAAATTGTGGTACATATAAATGAATCACACGAATCTAACTTTTTCATTCTACTTTCTGAGTTCTTTATTGCATATTCTGATATTCTTAGTTTTCTGTTACCTTGTATATACAATCATTGTATTGTAGCAAGGATCAAATGAAAATACCGGTGTTTTGTTTTTAGTATAAAATTAAATTTAAAAAATTAGTTTCATTATGATTTTTCAGGTAAGTAAAATTTATATTTTAATGCTTTAATTTTATTAATTTATAAAAATATCTTAAATTTTTTATTATTTATATATTATTAAAAACTCCATTTTTACGTTTCGCTTTTACGTTCCGCTTTTTCAAATAGAAAAATATTTTAAATAAAATCACGATTTTGATAACCTTGGCTAAGATGCAAGAAAATAAATCAGATAAACTATAATTTATCCTACACTGTCATGCCCCGATCCTAATCGACCACGTGGCAATTACCGCGAATCCCAAAAATACATCATATCACTTAAAATGCACCCTTAGGACTCGTAAGACATTAGTACCTGTTTTCAAACTCATTTTCAAAGATAAAATAAAATAGAATAGAAGATTTTCAAACAAACATATATATTATCTGTATTTTCTCAAAATACAATACAAGATATTCTTGATTAAACCAATTACATCAAATCACTTTATTACAAATTTTTTTCCATACAGTAAACTATAATATAAAAATCTGGGTCGAGTACCTAAAAAGTTTTGCTGAATTGTACTTCAGCTATACAATGTCGCGCCCGACTACACTAACCTGAAATAGGAAAGTAAGGAGTGAGCATTTGAAAAAATACTCAATGAGTAGACAAGAAAGTAAAAATAGAGATCAGAAGTCTAAACGCTGATTACGAAAAATTCTCGTAATCATCAAATCAATCATAGTGAAATGTGGCATCATATACATGTCTAGAAAACCAATATAACATCAAATATATATAGCCCCTTTGTCTATAGGATCTCATCTACTCCCTTAGAGCTGTATGGTTAATCCGCAATCCTGGTTGGGAATGTGTGCCCACGTATAATATCCCTCGGTCTATAGGATCCCATCCACTCCCTCTGAGCTGTATGGCTGATCCGCAACCCTGGTTAGGATAGTATCATATAAGTATAAGGTTAGCATGCTTTAGCCTGGACATGTGAATTTCACCCATCCTACCTTGAGCTATATGG